>PVIU01010759.1:20817-68440 GCA_004026605.1 Ondatra zibethicus | reverse complement strand
GGGGGTGGGGGTGGGGGGTGCGGTGTCCCGTGAAACAAAGAGGCCCGGCCGTGGAGATCTTACCACCAGGCGGGCACAGCCCTACCAGTGTGCACCTCCGATCTCAGCACAGGAAGAGAGCAGTGCTTTGCTTCTTCCATGTGCCCCCACCTGCCCTTTTGAACAGGTCTGCCCCAATATGACTGTCCAACCCTGGACTTATAATCTCTATAACTATGAATTACATATGTCTCTACCATCCAGTCTCAAGTAGTGTTATAACAATGAAAATGAGCCAAGAGAGCAATTTTACACAAAGTTAAGGCAAATGATAAATTGGGGAAAGAAGTTATGGAGACAAAGTGTGAGACAAAGAACTAACATACTTAATATATGAATATCTCTCTGTATTAATATGGGAAAACTAATGTAATGAGAATATAAACTGATGATAAACAGCCATCCATATAAGAAGAAAGGAAATTGTTGCTAAGCATGTAAGAAAATGTTGACTCCATTCATCATCCAAACATGCAGAGTAAAACAGCAAAACTATGCTTTACATATTAGATGTCACAGGATGAAGCTGAGACAATATTGGGAAAGAAATGAAGAGGTTTCTTTTATGGTGCAGGCTTTCTGGAGTGCAAACCAGTGGCATTTCTCTTTTAAATGTGTGAATGTTTTTGCCCAGCAATTCTACTTTGATAAATATAACTTAAAAGTAATTGAAGAGAAAGCAATCAAAGTTAAATTCACACATATGGTAATGACTGTGGTGTGGTGTTTATAAAGAAAAATTGTGAAAAACCTCAAGGTTTGTTAATCAATATTAATAAATGGAGTATATTCAGATATTGAAATGTTGTGCACATTGAAATACTTTTAACCTAAAAGAATAAGAGAAATATCTATTTCTGACTTAGAAAAATCATACACATACATTGACAAATCGTTAATGTCCCCCATCACTCCTTTATCTTGTGAATGGGAGAAGAGCTTTTATCTTTACCTAATTCTGAATTCTTTTCATGATAATCATATGCCATCTGTAACTTCATTTTTCATAAAAGTGAAATTTGGGAATAAAAGAAAAATATATCTGTAATATAAAGTTAAAGGAAGAGTAAAATGCTTTCCTTTGAGCATGATCATGTTTTAAAGTATGTATATTAAAATACATGAAACAGTACAGGGAACACCAAATTTATAATAGTGGTCACCTCTGGTTATGAGTGTTGTTTTTCTCCAGTATGTTATACATTTTATAAGTACATATTCCAAGTAACCATTATTATATTATTGGAATATGTTAATTGTGCAAAGAATGGGTTTTATTCTCAGAAGTCGATTTACAATTTTAATTAATTTACTTTTTTCAAAGGGTAGAAGGAAACATGAATTTGCGAAATGGCATGTGAATTTTATAGTACTTGTATTCATAATCATCAAAGCTAGAAGCACTGTCCTTGGATAAGACAGACAAATAGGGGTTTCCAATGAAATGAAATGTCCCTATCCCATGAATAAAAATCCATGACAGATTCTAAGCAAATTGCTACATCAAACAAGCCATTCTAGACACTTTATATACTGTATGCTTCCAAACACATGCCTTTTGGAAAAATCAAAATCATAGTGGTAATAAAATTTCAGTGCTTTCCAGAGGTTCAGATTATTGAATAGATGAAGCACAGGGGAGTTTTTAAGGCAATTGAACTATATTATATGATACCATAATTATATATTATGACAGTATTCATTTGTCAAAACCCAAAGAATTTTCTAAAAGAGAGAAGTTTCATGTATATTAAACTTTTACAAATTATATAAGAAATTAAGGGATCCTATGGTTGTAATATGAAATATTTCAAAACAATGTAACTATATTCAAATGTATAAAACATAGGCATGGGAGATGGCTCAATATGTAGGAGTGCTTGCTGTGCATGAATGATTTTCTGAGTTCAAATCCCCAGAACCAAAATAAAAAGCTGTGAGTATGTATGCACCTGTAACCCCAATGCCATGAAAAACACAGACAGAAAGATCATTAAAGCTTGTTGGCTGCCATCCTTCCAGGTATAGTGAGAGATGCTGTCTCAAAGAAATAAAAGAAAGGATGAAAAAGTGATAGAGCAAAGCACCCGACATCTTCTTCCAGCCTCTGCTAATGGATAATGGCATGCACACCCTCACACACTTTTGTGCACGCAACACACACACACACACATTGTTTGAAACAACTTCACTGAAGAATGTAGAAATAAAGATGCTGAGTTAAGTAACTTGGGAGATAAATGGAGTCTGTCGTGTTTATACCAAAGTATTTAACTTTATTTGATAAAGCTGTTTCCCATGAGATACAGGTTAACAATTCTAGTATGTCTGTAAATGTACACTGGAATTAAATAATTGAGTAGATAGCAAATGGTAGAACCCAGGTTCCTCGCTGTTACAATGAGAGATTATTGCTATGTAAAGGCACAGGCTTGGGTGAACAATGTGGTCCTTTGGGTAACAGATTAGATATAAAACATCAAGTAATCTCATGATTACCTTAATAGATTTTGTACAGAAGAAAAATTTAGAACTGTGTGTATACACGGGTCAAAGATATGCATGTTTCTTTGCTTTGTCAGCTAAAAGGCTCTAGACTTGATGTACCCCAGTAGCAACAAGCACACCTAAAATCCAGATCTTGACTTTTTTCTAGCATTTTTAATTGTTTTTATTGAGTTATATTTTTTCTCTGATTCCCTTCCTTCCTCCCGCCTCCTCTTCTACCCTAAATCTAGAGAAAATGGAACCAGGGCTCTTTAGAGAATTGAACCAAGAAATATTCAATGGGACCTTCAAGAATCTTGTAGTGTCAGAAAGTAAGGAATGAGGAATTCTCAAATAATGGTATTTGAGCTTAGGGATAGACTTCAAAAAGCACCCAATGGCCAAAGATGAAGGATTTAAAAAACAAAATAAATAGTATTGGGTTATAAACCAAAATATAAACATAAATAAATTGTGGCAGGGAGACAAATCTCATTCTAAGAACTCTAAATAATAGTCTGGAGATACTCCACCCTCAAGGAGACAAATCATTATATGAGCTTCACATGGCAACTTCTTCCAAGAGCACAGTATGGAAAGGATAGAAGAGAATAACTTCACAGTGGATGATATTAACACACTAGTGTCCTCCAGCAAAGAGATTAAAGTCAATAGCAACTGGAAGAAGTCATGTGACAGTACATGCTTGGCCTGACGTGTTAAAAATGGTACTTTAACTTTGTGGTGATCTTTTTAGAAAATCCATAAGCATAAGAAAAATGAAAGGCAAGTTTCTTTTTTATTGATTTTTATTGAGCTCTACATTTTTCTCTGCTCCCCTCCCTGCCTCTCCCCTCCCCCCTTCAAACCTCCCCTAAGGTCCCCATGCTCCCAATTTACTCAGAAAATCTTGTCTTTTTCTACTTTCTACTTCCCATGTAGATTATATCTATGTAAGTCTCTCTTAGTGTCCGCATTGTTGTCTAAGTTCTCTGGGATTGTGGTATGTAGGCTGGCTTTCTTTGCTTTATGTTTAAAAACCACCTATGAGTGAGTACATGTGATAATTGTCTTTCTTTGTCTGGGTTACCTCACTCAATATGATGTTTTCTAGCTCCATCCATTTTCCTGCAAAATTCAAGATGTCGTTATTTTTTCTGCTGTGTAGTACTCCATTGTGTAAATGTACCACATTTTCCTTATCCATTCTTTGGTCGAGGGGCATTTAAGTTGTTTCCAGGTTCTGGCTACGACAAACGAAGCTGCTATGAACATAGTTGAGCACATGTCCTTGTGGCACAATTGAGCATCCTTTGGCTATATACCCAAAAGTGATATTAATGGGTCTTGAGGAAGGTTGTTTCCTAATTTTCTGAGAAATCATTACACTGACATCCAAAGGGGCTGTACCAGCTTGCATTCCCACCACCAATGCAGAAGTGTTCCCTTTTCCCCACAACCTCTCCAGCATATGTTGTCATCAGTGTTTTTGATCTTGTTCATTCTTACAGGTATAAGATGGAATCTCAGAGGTTTTTTTTTTTTGATTTGCATTTCTCTGATGGCTAAGGATGTTGAGCATTTCCTTAAGTGTCTTTCTGCCATTTTAGATTTCTCTGTTGAGAGTTCTCTGCTTAGGTCTGTACTCCATTTTTTAATTGGATTATGTGTTCTTTTTTATTTTTATTTTTTGGATTATGTGTTCTTTTGATGAGCAATTTCTTGAGTTCTTTGTATATTTTGGAGATCAGACCTCTGTCTGATGTGGGGTTAGTGAAGATCTTTTCCCATTCTGTAAGCTATCATTTTGTCTTGTTGACCATGTCCTTTGTTTACAGAAGCTTTTCAGTTTCAGGAGGTCCCATTTATTAATTGTTTCTCTCAGTGTCTGTGCTGCTGGTGTTATATTTAGGAAGTGGTCTCCTGTGCCAGACAGGAAGTTTCAATAGGGGGACATTAGAGAAAGTAACTGGCTAGCCCTCCTCAAGTCTATCGGGGTCATCAGAAACAAGGAATGATGGAGACACTACCACAGTCAGGAGGAGCTTGAAGATTTGATGAATAAATAGAATGTGGTGCCTGGATAAATTGCTGAACCACGCAAAAAGATATTAGGTAAAAACTAAGGAAATCTGGACTAAATGTGGACTGAATAATAATTTACCAACTTGCTTCATTAATTATAATACATACACCACAGCAAGCAATGTAAAACGATAATAACAGAGGAAAATTAGGCACAAAATTTAGGGGAACTCTACAGTACAGTACGTTAACATTTTCCCCTGCAAATTGAAAACCATATTGAAGTCATGTTTGTAAAAGGAAAGCAAAGGAGCTGAAGTCATTTACATAGATGGCTATATTTATGAACACAGGCAAAGTATGGAGTAAAGTAAGAAGGCAAGACCATTTTCTTATGGCTTCTAGTAACAAAAGGGTCACCCAAACCAAGGCTCATACAGAAAGCCAAACCTATGGGGGAAGTGTATCAGGGCAATTCATCAATATAAATGTGCACAGAAAATTGAGTTATCATACACACACATATGTGTGCAAATATTTAAAATTCAATTTATATTCCTCAAATAATAAGAATGTGATGTGAATGTCAGTCTTGTCACTAATGCTAGGATACTTTTCTCCAGGTTCTTAAGGTGGCGCACACTTTTAATTCCAGCACTTACTTGGGAGGCAGAAGCAGGCAGATCTCTGAGTTTGGAGGTCAGCCTGGTCTACAGAGCAAGTTCCAGGACAGCCGGAACTACACACAGAGAAACTCTGTCTCAAAAAAGAAAAAAAAAGGATCCTAGGGCAAAGTGTAGCTACTTAGAATATTAAGGTGACTTCATGTAATAATTTTGGTGCCATGTAAGGAAAAGACAAACAGTTTTTATTCCCTAAATGGATCACTGTAACCAAGGAATTATATATGGAATTTAAAAAAAAATGCCTTCTGCCATTATATCGTACATTCCACTCTCAGAGTCTGCACCACCTTAAGCATTACCGCAAATGAGAGAGGATATGGGAATATCATCAAGAAGACTAGATCAAACACCCCCCCACACACACACAGTCCTTCAACCTAAGTATTCCCCCCCCCATTTTATACTCTTAAGCTCTTAACAGTTTATGACATTCAGGTTAAGAATATGTAGTTTGGGTCCTTTTCTCAGATATAGCATTTAAAAGGTATCAACAAAGGTAGTGCATCTTACTTTTACATTGCCATTTAGTAAACTATGAAATGCAGATATTCGTAACATGACGTGATACAAGAATAACTTTCTTTCCAGACCTTCTCAGCACCAGTGAGAAGCTGAAAAGCCCAATAGAAGCGCAGCTTTACCGAGAATCTTGGAGATTCTCTATTCCAGAGTTGTACCTGATACCTGAAACCATTCTTGACTATTTCAAAAAAGCGGGCTTCTGCTTAAGCAGACCTTGCTTGGAAGGCATCTTTGATTACTACTACAAACTCCCTAACACCAAGCCAAATTTCAGATTCCTTGCTTCATCTGAATTAATCTGCCCTCTGGAGGTACTCCAAGTAAATGTTACGGTTCTTCTGCATGGCGAGCCTTCCATTACTTGAAGTTACCCACAATCTCCTTAGATGAAAGCATTCAGCATTCCTGTCCTTTTCAATAATTGTTGTATCTGTGTGTAACCCACTCACCATCTTGGTCACTTTCCAGGTTATCTGTGTACATCTTAATTGTAGCACTCTGATATGACCCCATCTCCCACATAAACTATCAAGTACAGAACAAAACTTTCTTTCTTTGTTCTGGGCACTATGCCTCTTCAAACAAAGTCTAAATTTTCATTACATGTGTATGCATTGTAACTTCACACAGTTAGTTCAGGTTGAACTTACAGTAAATAAAAACCAGAATCTTCGTCACATATGCTACTGTTAAGCCTCATAGTCACCTACTCTTGGTGGCTCAATTCTGAAATGAGTAGCAATTCATATTAGATCCTATTCAGTTTAATCCTACTAGGTTCAACCTTTCTCCAGCCTCTCTTGGATTCTTGTTAGTAACATTAAGCTACATTTACTCTGCCTTCTGTGTACATCTGCAGTGGGATAGGAAATCTCTATCAGCATTGATTGGCACACTTTTGAACACAGTCCATCCAGAGTACTGCCCATCTACCCTCCAGCTGTTATCATCTAGAGCAGTGGTTCTCACCCTTCCCAGTGCTGAGACTCTAATACAGTTCCTCATGCGGTGGTGATCCCCAACCATAACATTTCGTTGCTCCTTCATAACTGTAATTTTGCTACTGTTTTGAGTCATAATGTAAATATCTGGTATGCAGGATACCTGATATGTGACCCCTGTAAAAAGGCCTTTGACCCCCAGAGGGGTCATGACCCACAGGTTGAGAACCACTGATCTAGCCCATGCTACTCCATTCTCTTTTCAAAGATATTTTAAAGAACTGTCAAATGCCTCAGTGAGGTACACAATTGCTTTTGTCTCCTGAGCTCTCTGGAAGCAGCTCAACATAAAGCAGATATCCTCCAGAGCAGCTGCAGCACAAGGGAGCCCACGTGACTGCCAACTTCAGATATACCACATGGATTAGGCCACTGTAAACAGATGTTATTAAAAAGCAGTTTCAAATGTTGTCTTAACTCAAATGTCAGAAAGGTAGGGCTCTAAATTGCTTTTTCATTTATGACAAAGTTGGTTCTCATGTGTGCATTTTTATGTAACCTGTTCCAGGGTAAATAGCAGCAAAGATGTATTTATTTAACAAGAGTTAATGGGACTACTGAACAACACCAGGCCACCTGATACAGAACTATACAATCTCTACAACAGATGAATAGATTTATAGACAGATGAATAGACCTAACACAGTGCAGTATACTGAACTGGCTAAGAAAATGTTCTGGAATCTCACAATTGGTTTAAATCTTGAATTTGACACTTGAGAGCAATGTAACCTCTAAAAGTTACCTAGCCTTCTCTGTAAACAAATAAACATAAAAAAGGTCCTATCTTATAAAGTTGTTATGATAATTGAACATAGCAGTGATTTTGCTGGGAATTATTGCTATTCCAATGTAACAGAGAAATTAACATGTGACAAGATGGTATTATGAAGACCATGTCAAGACAGAACATTTCTTGTTTATCATGCTCATCAGTAATTCTTTTAACAGTTAAACTGTAGAATATTTTCCTGAAATTAGCTTAAGTTTGCTAATATGCATATTAGCCCATGAAGCATGTGTGTATGTGTGTGGGTGTGTGTATGATGTGTGCGATGCATACACACATGAGTGTGCAGGTGCACATAAGCCAATAGAGGCCAGAGAAGGCATCAGGTGTTTTTTTTTCAATTGCTTTCTGCCTTACTGCTTTAAGATAAGGTCTCTCACTGAAACAGAAGCTCACCTTTGGGACAGACTGATTGGCCAGCAAGGTTTTGGGTGCTCCCAGTCCACATTGCTAGGGTTATTGGCATACATAGCAATGTCTTGCTTTTATGTGAGTGCTGGGGATTCCAATTTAGGTCCTCATAATTACAGAGCAGGTGCTCTTACCCACTGACCCCAGCCTCTGGTCTAAGAAGTTTTGAAGTTGGGTTGTGAATGTGTTGTCTTAAAAAGCCTCCAGCCTGTCTGTGCTCAGACACAACTGAAGCTATATACTTCAATTCCTATTTACTGAATACTATTGCCATTGGATGTTGGGACAAACAAAAACAAAAAACCTTTTTCAAAGGTTGGATTTTTTTTAAAACCTTTAACTTTGTTGGTTAAAAGAGCTTTTATCAAATCTTGGGGTGGAGGGGGTCCAACCCCAAATTCTAAAGCCTAAGCAAACACCTGTATCACTTGAAAAAAATTGCTCCTTCTTGTGTGTGGTCTGTCTGTGCTTGATGTCTGCCAAATCATCTTTCTCCTTTCTATTTTTATAAAATTGCCTTTCCCTGAAGTGTCCCAACAGATTTCTGGTAAGACAGCTTCATAAGAACAGGTTCTTAATTCTTGCTTTTCCTCTAACAAACTGACAAAAAGAATTGAAACAAAAATTGAGCAAAGCCTGTCAAAACAAAAAGGGCAACAGAACTCTCAAGGAATTTCTGGGAATTATGTTGACAGGGTCATATTAAAGTATATTACCAACCTTAGAAAGTTCTGTGAAAGCCTGACAGATTAAAAAACTCATGGTACAAACCTATTCTGAGTTTCTAGCTTAAAGAACAAGGACTGAACAAGGGGAATAGAAGCTGAAGGAAGTTTAACTTCTCTTATTTATGCCTCCCAGTATCAATATCAATCTAGAAATGTCAAACTTACCAGCACTTAAACTTTTTACTTTTACTAAATTAAGATTTATGCTAAACATCTTTTATTAGGTAACTCTAGCTATTTGGCTGGACTTAACTAATTATTTGAGGATAAGGTCAAGTCTAGATTTGAGTCCATTTGTAGGTGTGAGACCCATATGGGTCACATGTCTGATCCCTATACTAGGCCCTGATAACAATTACTCCATTATGCTCCTGTTTTGACACAATTTAGAGCACACTATCTTCTCCCCTGGTCATGGTTTCTCAACATGGAGGTCTGCACCAGAAACAAGAGTCCCTTTAGATGCACCAACAGGATGTTACCTGTCCTTACAACCTGTCCCCACTCATCATAAATGAAAGTGTGTGCATATATGTGTGTGTATGTATATGTACATATACCTGTGTATACATGAAGTAGAGGCCAAAGGCGCAAATGAGCAGTTTTCTTAGTGATGAAGGTCCTGTTGGGACTGCTGCTGCCTTAAACTCCCACCTCATTACCACATGCTGTTGAATTACAGGCATTTGCCACCCAGAAAACTTCAGGAGGCGGTGACTCTCAGTAACTGAACAGAGGGATAGTCATTCAGGCTATACCTTCTTGATTCAATAGTGACTAGGTGAATATATTGCTCATACCTGAAAAGAACCCAAAATAAAAAGACTATAAAAATAATCTGCAATAAAATACTAGGAAATATATCACATATGGAGAATAACAGCTACAAGTAATTTAAAGTGAGGCCAATATAAAGGCATTTTTAAAATTAATAAACTAAAATGTGGGAGAAGTCATGGATTTAATAAAGACACAGATCTTTTCTGGAATTACACAGCATAATTTTTAAAATATACATTTGGCAAAGCTCAGGGATTCTCTGTTCCTTGAATGTTTCAAATAAATTTATATTTAATTGCCTGAGCCAGGCCTCAGATGACATCCAGCTTCTTATGTGGCAGCAGATTTACTGCCATTTTCTATGCCTCCCGTTTTGGTATTTACTTTGAAAATCATTCACTTCATTAAATCTTAAATTTATTATTTTAGATTAGCTCTGTGAAGATCTCAAACACCCAGTAACCACATAGCAGTGAAATAACAGATCACCATTTCCTAAGCTGTTGTTCTGAAAAACGTGGATGGGACAGATGTTATTAGGTACATTTAAAAGAAACTATTTAAAAATAATTATGGCCAATATTTACTGTACAGTAAATCTTACCAGGAATTAAGTATTCAGAATTTTGAAAACTTACTGGCCTTCTCCCAGAGAAATGTTTCTTCACAAAACAGAATTGCTGCAGCAAACACATTCTGGCTAAAGCAAAAAATTAAGACCAAAATGCAATTCTCATCTTTATGACTTAGTACTACTATAGAATATGCAGTAATGCAATTAGTACCTATGCTATACACTTGCCAAAAAGGGCATTCAACTTACCATTGCTAGAACAGCTTGCCAGGAAAAACTCAAAAAGACCAACCAGAATTTTATGAAATTGGTCTTGGTGAATTGCTAATCTAAAATAATGTCGGAAAAAAAAACTGTATAATAAAAATGACATTAACATACTAGAAGCTCCTATTAGTAGCACAATACCTAGGAACACAATTATCAGGAACTAGACAGGACTTAAGTAAAACTCCCCCAAAAGATATAAAAAAAACTAGTCAGTGAGATCCTGCTTTAAAAAATACTCCCAGTAGCCCACATCCCGATTAAATAAGCCATATAAACCAACAAATGGTTCTAGAAAACAATGGAATACTATAGTTTTCCACATTTTATCCACTTAAAATAAACCCAGCCAAATTCTCAATATAGTGCTTTGAGGGAAACCTGTTAACGCTAACGTTCATCTGGTGAAAAATAAATAAAATAAACATGAAAACCATCAGAAAAATTGAATATAAAAATGATCACTAGCAGGATATACCCTAACATATGGAGTCATAGCCCCACCTCAGACTAGTGTGCTAGGCCTACAGAATTCAGTGGAACTAAAGAAAATTCAAGTATAAAACAAAGCATGAATATGTACATTTCAAATGTGTGAAGAAATAATAATTGGTTAACCTTTGGGGGCAATAATTAAAACATCTAAATCTGCATGTCAAAATAATTTCCTGTAGAGCAGCATTGTTAAATAAATTACTCGTGGGGAGAGCTAACCCTTCTGGAGGTGATTCTAGAGCCAAAAGGCAAAAATGAACAGCTTTGTCATTTTTTAATTTTTTTTTATTTTTTTAGTCATTTTAATGCATTTTTCCCTGTGCACAAGAGAAATAACTGATAGAGTCAAAAGATACACTTTCCTTTATACATAGCAGTTAAAAGTAATGCAGACATCACATGACACTTCCAGTAAAAGTTACATTTCCAATTACAAATCAAAATGCATATTAGGGTCTCTTCATGGGAGAAGCTGAGGAAATCTTAGGTAAAAAGCACTTTCCTGGCATTACTACACTGATCCTTCAGGCTGCACAAAGATTAAGGTCATATACAATCAATCTGCAACTGTTGACACAATGTTACACTGTAAGTTTTCTGTACAATTAATGTATACTTAGAGAAACCAGGATAAACATTTCTACTATATTTTAACTGAACTTGCCTAGCCAACATTTTCACTGAGAAATTTATCAAATATGCTGTAAGATTCTACAAAATTGTGAGACATACCTAGCTTCAGGAGTATTTCTTATATTCTTTCTTATTTTGGTTACACATATTCTGCTCAGAGATTCTACAGTAATACTTCTAGATGTACAATTCCAATTGTGCTTACTGTACTGTGTACAAATAATAACAAAAACAATCAATGAATGGTATAAATCTTACAGCATTTGCTAGCAAAAATACATGCCAAAGTCACAATAAGCAATATTTTACCACAAATTAGAGAGCTTCAAATAATTTGCTTCTGTTTTTAATATCTTCGTTCTACATTAAATTACTATCATAGGCTAATGTTTAAAATGCAAATAAACTGGACATCTGTAGGACAGAACTTGTTCACCCAACTGTGAAGGCTGATACCTGTGTCCAAAAATCACAATAAATGCAGAATAAAGAGAAGTGTTTGCATGCAACACCTTTGAGTGAAACAGCATTGATCCCCACCATTCAAATCATAGGAGGAAGGAAATCCAAAGAAAAGGAAGGAATGAAGGAGGGAGGGAAGGAAACAAAGAGGGGAGAGGGCAGGCTGGAAGGGAAGGGCGAGGGTGGGAGGGAGGGTGGCGGGAGGAGGAGCAGGAAGGAAAGAAGGGAGGGACTCCACCTTAAAATGCATGGTATTAGATTTATAAGTAGACAGATTTAAAAGAATCAAAATAAAAGTAAAGCACGATTTTGTGTGTGTTTAAAGATTTAAGAGCCATTATCAAAAATAAGATACATTTTTTTCAAGGTACAGAAATGTAATTACGATGGCTGAGAGCCCAGCAGCCTCTCAATGGCCGCATTGATGTCGCCTCCTGTTGCTATTAGGGCCTGCAAGTTTGCTTCACGATTTAAGAAGCCCATGGCGTTGAGCTGTTCCAGTTGCTGCTGAAATCTCACTTCTGGATTCGGCAGCTGGGGAGGATTCGCTCCAGCCAGAGCCTGCACCATTTGCTGAATGAACTGCTGGCTGGGACCAGAATCTGAAGTTGGACTTGTGGTTTCAGTAGGTGCAGAGCTGGTCACAGTGGTTGCAGTGGGGACCCCAGTGCCGGTGGAGCCAGGAGAGCTTGCAGGAACAGTGGGTCCTATAGGCCCAATGGGGCCTATGGGTGTGAAAGGAACTATAGGACCAATGGGCCCTATGGGAGTGACTGGGCCCACAGGGGTTATGGTGGTTCCCAGGACTCCCATCCCCAAACCTGGAGCGAAGCTTGGAATGAGGCCAGGTGCTTCAGTGGCTAGTGTCTGTAGCCCCTGCTGGATCTGCATCAACGCCTGCATTGCTCTCGGGTTTGACATGGCCGCAATTGTGTCCGGATTCTGCATCTGCTGCAGGAAATTCGGGAGCTGCGGACGCATCTGCTCTTGCAGCTGAGGATTTGCTGCAAACAGCGGGCTACTCATCATCATCTGGGCAGCCAAATCTGGATTCTGGCTCAGCGACTGCATCATGCTTCTCATGTAGGGTGCAGACAGCATATTCTGAATCAGCTGGGGATTTTCAGTTATCTGTTGGAGCAGGCTCTGCATTCCCGGGGTACTGAAGATGCTAGCAACATAGTTAGCTGCTGCCATGGTGTTCCCGCTGGTCGTGCTAGTGGAGCTGCTGCCAGGCACACTGCCACTGCTTGTGGTCGTGGTGGTGGTCGGAGAGCTCTGGGTAGCTGGTGGTGGTGCCCAAGGATTGGGCAGTGGATCCCGGTTTTCTGTACGGGATGGCTGGGTGCCTTCCCCCGAGGAGGAACTGCTCCCCACCGTGGCGAAGGGGTTACCCCCAAACTGCTCCTGTGCGGCATTCAGCATGGGTTCTTGAATGTCAGTGTACATGCGCCGCAGAGCGTTGTAGCCACCTGGGATGCTTTCGAGATTACTGAGAGCCAGGTCTTGATTTCTCATCATCTCTTGCATCATGGCAGGATTCCTGGCGATTTCGAGAGTCTGCCTCATTATATCTGGGTTGTTCAGTAGGTGACTGATTTCTGGATTTCTCTGAATCAATTGTTGCATCTGAGGATTGGCCATAATGAGCTGCCTCATCAGGTCAGGATTCGAAAGCATGCTCTGAACAAAGGGATTTTCCATGATTTGGATCATCATCTCAGGGCTAGCCATGAGCTGCTGCTGCATCTGGTTCTGAAGCTCAGTGAAGCTGGTCGAGCTCAAACCGAGGCTGCTAAGGCTAGCAAGTCCTCCCAGGGTCCCCGACGCGAACGGATTGCTATTTGTGGTAGTAGGTGTGGAGTTACTCCTGGGAGCCGTGGTCGACGCTGGCGCCGTCGCCGCCGTGGTGGTGGTGGTCGTGGTCGTGCAAGTTCCTGCGGTAGTGCTAGGCTGCGTGGTGGACTGGCCCTGAGGGCGGTTCTGGCTTTTGATGACAAGGTGAACAGTCAGTCCATCATGGATGCCATGCTGGATCAAGGTATCTTGATCTTTCAAGATTTTTCCGGCAAAAATCAGCACGAGCTGATCGGTTTGCGATTTGAAGCGTTTGGAAATCGCTTCCTTAAACTGCTGGACGGTGCTATTCTCGGGCACCGCGAACTCCTCCTTCTCTTTGGGGGTCTTCACGGTGACTTTAATGATTTTGGGCTCGGCCGGCGCAGTGGCCGCGCCTGGGGCCGCAGCAGGGCCACGGGAGGGGCGCGGGGGGCCGCTGCTCTCGCCGTTCTCAGCCATGGCGGCCGCGGTGACGCAGGCTGGCAGGGAAGGCGCTGGCGAGCGAGAGGGCGCGAGGGAAGGAGGAAGGAAGGAGGCGCCGCAGCAGCGGACTGGGCGGCCCCGCGAGCAGCGCGGAACACGGTACCTCAGAGATGAATGGAGGCTCCGGCTCCCGATCGTCGGATGCTCACAGGGTTTGGCGTAGGCCGCGGCCGAGGGCTGAGCAAGCAGGTCTCCAGGCCTTCTCCGCCGCCGCCTTGTGATCTGCCCGCGCGCTCTCCCAGCAACTCCCGCAGCTGCGGTACCCGCGCTCCCGCCCCGCCCCGCCCCCGGCCGGCCCCGCCCCCTGCTGACGCGGCGCCAGCCCAGCGACAGTCGCTCGGCCGAGCGCAAAACTCCTGCCCTGCAGAGGGGGGCGGGGAAGGGGGGGAAGAGAGGGAGAGAGAAATAAACAAAGAGAGGGGGGAAGAGAAGGAAAAGGAAGGAGGCTGGAAGAGAAAGCCCGGGGACCGAGGCGAGGCGAGGGGGAAGGGAGGAGGCCGGGAGGAGGAAGAGGGAGGCAGCTTCTTAAGCAGCCACTGAAAGACCAATGGAGAATGTGGATTCGCAATCTGGGAGGCAGTGAAAGGATGAAAGCCTGAATTGAACCGATCCCCACGCAAAGGACGAAAAATGAATAGTAAAGAACTCTGACAAAGCAAAAAGGGAAAACGAACACCCGGGTGGGGGAAGGGAAGGCATGGCGGGAGCGAGCATTTTACAAAAGAGACGAAAAACAGCCAACAGGCTTCTAAAATATGATTAAGCTCACTACTAATCAAAGGGATTCTAGTAAAAAACAATGAGATTTTACTTCGAGTTTATCGCATTGGCAGAGATGAAAGAGAATGTTAAACCTTCTTGACCGGGAGCCGAGAAAATGCACTCTCATGCTAGTTTTAGTATGAATTGTTGTAATACGGCAGTTTGAAAATACAAATGGACATTTTAAATATTTTCACCTTTGTTTAGAAATACCTAATAATCGATGCAAAAAAGCATATGTATGATGTATATTAACAGCGTAGCATTTAAAAACGTAGTGTTTGGGTATTTTAAACGTGTGTGTAACATAGGATTACTCAAACATACTATGATAGTGCCATACAATAAAATAATCCCTGTGTCTAAAAGATGGTGGCTAATTCATGTAATATTAAGTGTCTCTAAAAGCATACGTTAAAATGCAGTGTCGTTATGAGGAAACAATAGATGACATCTAATATGAATTTATATTTTCCTAAACAAACGGAAACAATACGGGCATGTAGATATTGATCAGAAAGCTAATAGATTGTATGTGTGGAAAAGAAATGTGAAAGGCTATACTCCAGGATGATAAAGGTAATAATTAGTAAGAGCTGAAATTGTGAATAATTCTTATTTTCTATTTTGATAAGATTTTGAATTTGATGGATATGCTGCATTTATAGTTTTTAAAAACAATAAATATATTTTCAGAAAAGAGTTTAGGTGAAAATTGACAGACACACAATAGTAGTGGCAAAATTAACATTTATCTATTTCATTGATTAAGTAAAGGAAATAAAAACAGAGTACTACTGATAAAGAAAACTTGAATAATAAATCATTTCAAAATCATTTATTTATTTCTCATGCTTTGACCACAGAAAATTATTTTCCCGTACAAAAACCTAGAGATAATTTAAGAGCATTTTAAAATCACTAAGTCACAAATACCTCAATAAATCTCAGTATAAAACAAAATACAGGCTCATCATGTACTTGAATAAAAATGTGATTGTATATACTAGGTTTAATATTTATATAATACACAATGTAAAGAACATATTTGTTTTAATATATATTTATATTAATAATTGCCACACATCAAATATCATTCTATGATTTAGACACATGTTCATATGTATATCGAAATAGGCTAGAGGGGATGGCTTGTAGCTCACTGATGGAGCACAAACCTATCATGTGTGAAAAAACCCTGGGTTGAATTCCTAGTACTGCAAAAAAAAAAAAAAAACCCACAGAAAACATACAAGAGGCAGTCAACCTAAAAATACAAAAAATATGCAAGAGGCATTCTTTGTAAACTTATAGCTACAAGGAAGAGGAAATGGCACAGGATTCCAGACAATGACTAAACGGAATTGGGGTTAAAGCTGTAAAAATGTGCCTTGTCTCTAAAATGGAAGCAAACATGATAAACTCAGCAATGGCTGATTCTAGATAGTAGCAATTCATAGTTGTTAGAATGTGGTTAACTTTTCTGAAAATAAAGGGAAATTTAATAATATATAACTAGTCATCTTTAGTTACTCTTAAAAGTAGTACTTACTATTAACAAAAATGAGGAAGAAAAACACTTAAAAATTAAAGAAGACTGAACACCTTTGTTGCAGCACACGTGACTATTCGTATCAGAGTGAATTATAAGCATAATTATAATGAAAATATATATCTCAATAATTACCATAAGATTACCCTATGTATAGCTTTAGGGACTTGTTAATAATAGAGATTCCTAGGCCCCACCCCAAAGTAACTGAAGGTGAGAAAGAATCTGCATTTTTAGCCCATCCACATTTAATAATATTTGATTTATGGAGTATTATGTAAATGAACTCAGAGTCAAATTTATACACTTAAAGACTTTAAATACCAAATAATAGCAAAAATTAGTGTATTAGACATTCAAATAAAGAGGACAACAGAGAAAACAGAAAGGAGGTAAATGAGGTGCCAGCTATACAGTGACAACAGCAAAGAATCAACGAACAAGAACATCAATGCTTTTTCATTAAATCTAAGCCCTTTAATAAAGAAACCAACCAGGGAACCTGCATGGAACCGAACTAGGCCCTCCAAATGGGGGTGATGGTTATAAGGCTTGATCTGTTGGGGGCCCCTGGCAGTGGGACCAGGACTTATCCAGGATGCATGAATTGGCTTTTTGGAGCCCATTCCCTGTGGTGGGGTACCTAGCTCAACCCTGATACGGGGGAGGGGCTTGGTCCTGCTTCAACTTGATATCCAAGACTTCCTTGACTCCCCAAGGGAGACCTTACCCCTTCTAAGGAGTGGCTGGGGGGTGGGATGGGGGGAGGCAGGAGAAGGGGAGGGAGGGGAAACTGGGTCTGAAATGTAAAATGAAAACAAAAGCGTTAAATAAATACAAAAAAGGGAAAAAGAAGCCAAGTAGATAAAAGGTAATTATTTCTCTGCCTCCATCCTTCACTCTTTCCCTCCTTTTCTCTCTCTGACACATTTTCCTTTTTGTGAGATACTAGAAAGCTACTTTATCTTGTTTAACTATGAAAACAACTGAACATTTCATCTGGGAAACTGGAAAGGAGGTAAACTGTTGCTGCATTCACAAGGCCCCAGGTTCTGTGTGTAGCACCACAAAAATCAATAAATAAAGATTTGCATACAGAATGCCTAAGCCTTCTCAGAAGCATTATCTGAGGCACTATTAGTAGCTATGGAGAGAAAGAAAAGCTTCATATTCCTCCAGGAATTAAGCGACTTAGTAGGCCTAACTTATGAAGGCCAATTTGCTAATCCATATTGAAGGAACTCAGACAATTTTTACTGAGCACTTCTACTTATATAAATTTATCCAAAAGAAGTAAGTCCTGAATTAATAAACTGTGTTGCCTTTCCAGAGTAGATCTACAGAACCCAAAGGAAATTCTGATCATTCCTCACTCCTACTCATCCATAGTCAGAAAATAATAATAATAACAACAATAATTAACAACCATAAAGCAATCCCGTCAGAACTAGAGAAAGAGTTAGGTAAGAAGGGCAAGATTTGAGTCAATGAGACTGGGATTAAAACTCCACTATAGCCATTGATGACCCTGTGACCTTAGAACAGTTCAATCATTTCTCTCTAGGACAAGATTTTTAGCAGCTACAATGGAACTAAGAATCATTCTCTAAAGAGCTGTATTTGTTCATGGGAGAGACAGACAGAGACAGAGAAGCACAGAGAGAGTAATTATTCTGATATATATCCCTCTGGGAAAATAAGGCAAATGAAATAAATTGATTCCTGGTAAAAAAATAAATTACAAAATTAAATCTAGAAAAAAATCAAATGACATAAAGGAACAAATATACAATCTATTTAGCACATAGTCTACTCTAGGGTTATATTTTCTACCTTCATGCTCCCTGCAATGTTCTAATAATTTTTGCTTTGTTCATTAGTTTACATATAAATAAATAATGCCCAAGTCAGTCTTTCTTGAATGCCCAGAATGCTAGTCCTGCATATCCACTTTAATCTCTGAAATATAAGTTATGAAGTGGCAACTCATGGACTGGCTTTGGCCTGACAACACCTAAAACTTGGCAAATTTCCCAAACAAAGATTTATGACTTCAGTTTCAAAACTAGATGATCTGGTTGCATTGGGTTCATACCATGCCATAATTTGCCTGGAGGTGAATAGTGGCTACATTCTTTAGATAAGGTGTGACTTCTGATTTGCTAATGCCTACCACGTCTGCTTCACTGATTTTCTTATCTGGTTGGGCCTCTAAGATTTTGAACGTTTGATGTTTTTACTAGGGGCTTCTGTTTTCATTCTTTCACTCCATCTTTTGAAACCCTAAAGCTGAAAGGCTCTGGAGTAAATTGCATAAGATCAAGAAGTTAACTAGCCTGCTTTCTTGGAAGGGTGGAGTATTCACTTTAAGGGGAATGTAATTATGTCAGTAAGGAGCACGTACTATCTCTTAGTGAAGATGGTAATGATAAAGGCTATTTTTCCTTCAATCTATATATCCATGGTTTTTCTCATCAGAATTATACTATTTTTAAGAAAACTGGAACTTGAAAAAAAATACAAGATGAAAGTGAATGTCTGTCTCATTGTGTTGTGTAGAATGGGATTTTGTGTTACAAACAATTCAATAAACTGGAATTCATTTCAAAAGAATTTAGAATTAAGTTTTCTCAAAATTTACAACGTCAAAGGGAGGTTGAAATAGAAATGAGAAAAGGGGAAATGCTCAGAATAAAACATTAAAATAAAAAAAAGCGGAGGGCTAGGTATGAAAAAGAAAAGCATTTCGTGGTAAGGTAGAAATGAGTAAAACAACTAGTTTTTTCAGTCTGATTCAAATCCACAAAGAAGACAAAGTAGAAATAATCAGACAAGATAATCCTACCATTTTAGTGGTTATCAAAGTATAATGTCTGTAAGCACTGTAGAGCAGTGCCTGTAGGAAATTCTGTAGCAATTAAAATACTCCTGGGCTGGTGCCATAGCCCGGTGGCATAGCACTTACCTGGCAAGCACAATGTCCTGTATTTGATCCATAGCACCAGGTATTGAATTTCTAGAATAGTCCTATAAAGTCTGTTTCATTCAAAACATGAAATTTGCTATATTCTAGTCAAATGGGAATGTATCACTATGGAAATTGTTGTATATGAAGCCTCATTCCAAGTTGCGAAGAAACTATCAGCAGAAACACACCAGGCAGCAATAGGAGCTGGTCTCGGAGTGCACTGCTTATGGATGCTGAAGACCATCCAGACCAGTGGGAAAAGCCATCAAAGGAAAGGACTTGGGGAGCACCAAAGACAACTGAGGAAATAAAGTAAAACACAGTTGCTTTTAACAAAGACCTCTTAATTTCCGTCTCAGATAACATCAAAGGGGACAGGCACTGCTTTTTATATGATTTGATGCCTGCAGCTTGCCATCCAAAGACTCATCAGAGAGTGAAAACATTCAGGTACAAATCTAAAGAAAATGCAGTGATTATAGAAATCTTGTAGTTCGTAGATGGTAAGGAGTTAAAACAGACACATTAGGATTAAGAAAATTCAAACTCTCACACTGATGGTAAAAAGCGAGTTGAGTCAGTAGACGTGTAAGCAGTACACACACAGTCTTTTCAAAAGCAGGAGGACACAGAAAGTTTAAAAGCAAACATTTTTAGATACTGTCTTCATATATCTTCTTTCCTAAAACTGAACTGCTAGAATATGTGCCTAAAGTCAAGCCATCTTCCTTTTGCAATTAACCTTTCCCCACTTTACAAAATAAAGACATGTTTCTGTTGCACATTCACAATTTACTATAGTTCATTACCCATTGCCTCCTTGTGTAAAAATCCCAGGGGAAACAAGGAGAGTGTTTGAGATATATATTAGTGTGCATACTGAAAAACTGAATGACTCTAACAACTACATAATAAATTCTTTCACAGAGCTATGATTTCCAGTTGTTTGCCTTGGACGAAATTGAAGAAGGACCGAATTGAGTTGTTAACTGATAGAATCATCAAAATAATTTATAAAGATAGATCATTATACTGGTTTTAGCATATTATTTGGAAAGAAAACAAAGGATATTGTTACAACTATGTATTTATATTACTATTTAGTAACAGATTCCATACCTTATACTCATAAAAAATAAAAAATAAAGCTGGGTGTTGGTGGTGCACGCCTTTAATCCCAGCACTCAGTAGGCAAGGGCAGGCAGATCTCTGTGAGTTTGAGGCCAGCCTGGATGAGTTCCAGGACAGGCTCCAAAGCTACACAGAGAAACCCTGTCTAGAAAAACCAAAAAAAAAAACAGAAAAGTAAAAGAAATGAAAATACTGCTAGCAATGGGTAAAATTAATATTAGGATATACTATTAGAAAAATGGCCTCTAAGTGAATTTCTAATTAAACTTATTTTTATCTTTAATAGTTTTCAAAGATGGTAATAATCTTATTCTTTTGGCTGGTTGTACAATTCCAATAATTATAATGCTAATACAGAACATTTTAGTCATTAAAATTAATTTTAATAGCCATAATTGCTACAGTAGAGAAAGAAAAGTAGATTGGTTGATGAAACAGCAAAATAAAAACTAGATAAAATTAGGACAAAAATCCTGGAGATGGAAAAGATAAACTAGTTACAAAAGGAACAATCTAAAATTTCCAACTTTTCAAGAGGACTCTAGTACTATATTTTAAAGATGATGGGTATGCATCTCAAATTGCTACAGTACTAAAAGCCTGATGTATGTGTATGTGAGTGTATGTCTGTGAATGATGTAAAACTTTATTTATTTCAAAATATTTGGATTCATACTATCCCACAAATGACCTTGAAATTTAATTATAATTTTTCCAATTAAAAAATATGACAACCTTTAGGTGTCAACTTAAATATTCGTTAAAATGTATGTAGTTTATGAATCTTCTTTGGGGAGCCACAGGAAAAAATATTTGAAGATTCAAGGATTGTCTTACATGCAAACAGTAGTCCCTTGCTTTATAGCTCCGAGTGTCCATCACGCCGTCACACAGGGTACTTCATACAGATGAAGATGCAGATGAAAGAAGAGCAGCTTAGGAATTTTCAATGAGAAATAGCATTGTGACACGTACTGCAGGTGCTCATCTCTGTGCATTCAGTGAACTTTCCCCCTGAAAAAAAGCAAAGGAAAGCAGAATGAAAATTAAATGAGAAAATGACAGCTAATTGATTGCCTGTTAAACTTATACTCTAACTCCAACACATCATTACTCAGAGAAGACTAATGCAAAATGAAGGATGTTTGATGGGTTTAGTGGGTTGGTCGCTGAGTAAACCATGATTTGCAATCAAATTTAATGGCATAAATCTATTCTAATGCTGGATCTTCTAGCAAAGACGGTTTCGCTTATAGGTGAATAGGTAAGATTTCTTATTTCACTAGACTCCTGCCAATGTCAACTTCAGGCGGCTACTTTTCCTTATGTATTTTTGTGGTTCACTCCTTCTCGGGATGGTAACACAATAAGATCACAGTATATTTATGCCTTTGGGGCCTGCTGGTCATTCTGCCTTTTCCAAAGAGTTTGCATCTATGTATTGGTTAATGATCTACTTGTCCTACAATTTAATTCTCAGAAGAAATTAAAATACTTTTCATTTCACTGATGTAGGGTTCAGTGAAAGGGAGTCTTATAATAGTCTCTTACTTTAGAAAACAAACAGGCAAAAAGGCAGAATTTTTTTAAAAAGCAAATAAAAGATATACTAATGAGCTAGAGAAGCAGGCAGAAGGTTGGATGGGTGAGGAGGGGAGAGGATCTAGGAGAAGATGGGAGGGGAAACCGTGATCAGAATATATTGTATAAAAACAATTTTTATTCAATAAAAGAAAAATGAATGAATGAAATCTCTTCAATATGGCAGAAATTAACCAATAATATCACTTTTATTTTCTTAGCATGTCCACATAAAGTTATCATTAATCAGTGGCTGAATAATTTTATCAAGCAATAGTCTTTTACTTTCATTGATGCTTAGGAAGAACAGCATGAATGAAATAAGGGATACAGTTTTTTTCCTGGTGGAAGTTAATGAATTAATAACACATTGTTTAAGTAGAAGCTCATCAGGTTGTAAGGCCAAATGGAATACACAGTAGCAAACGTACACTCAACACATGTTGGCAAAAAGCTAAATTATAATATTTCATAATATTTGCACAAAATTAAAGAGCAAAAATCTAAACAGAGACTTGAAACAAAATGGGAGCAGAGAAAACCCTGCTTGTTGGGAGAAGACTATAAAGGACTAAAGAGAAAAGATTCAAAAGGCAAGCTTTAGGGAAGAAAAGCAACCAGAATACACTAGTCAAGATAAGTGTATCAGATGATGACACAGGCACTATAGAGGAAGGAGTGAATGCCAAGGGGCATGAAGTGGAAGACGTGACAAAGACTATTTTAATGGCAGTGCCGTAAGTGGGTTTCTACGTCCACAACATGGGCATGATGGGTACAGATACCTTTCAGGATCTAAAAGGATACACGTGTCGTTCTAAGAAACCAGGTTTAACACAAATAGGTCATAAAATTTTGTAGCTGCCTCCAGATTAGGGGAACATCCTATGGGTTATTAGGCAAAACAACAAATCAATTTTTGTTTGTTGGATTTTTTATAAGTTTCTTATTGGTTCTTATCAACATAAAATAATAGAAAATAGAAAATGAGTAATTTTTTATGTTTATAAGGTAAGCTAAAATATGTTTTCTGAATGATACATCTGAAGGGTCCAAGGTCTAGAGCCTGGAAGATTAAAGAAGATGTGCAGAGCTGCAGGCAAATTCAATATACTTTATTCCAGGTGAGAGCCACCACACAGCAAGATAAGCAGATGCTGGCAGGCCCAGCTACAGGTGGGCACATAAGTAGTCACACACACACACACAGACACACACACACACACACACACGTAGGCTTGTGAACTCAAAGGTTAAAGACTAAAGGCCTCTTGGCCTCAAGGTCACATTTATACAAAACCCAAACTAAGTGGCATTTTGCCAGCAATGTAAAAGACTGCATCACTGTTTACTTTTGAGAACATCAGATATCAGCCATTTTGTGCCAATTCATACCCCTCCCGAGTCCAGGAACTGCCATATTGACTCATGTTGTCTATCTATACCAGTACCATATTGTCTAAACTGGCCCTTACATCCCTCTGTTCTCTGCAATGTCTCATCAAATGAAGCAACCACGATAGGGGAGAAAGACAGCAAAGGCTAATTTAGGCATTTAGCTATTCATCTAAACAAAGGGAAAATCAAATTTTTCTTGAGAAATTTCAGTTATATAAATCTGAATAAAGAAATGAAGGCAATAAATGATAGGATGCTGGCAAGAATGGTGGTTGTATGTCAGAGTACTTCAGTAAACAGAAATTTTGCCTAGAGTTAGAAATTTGTGAATATCAATGTATACTTTGAAGAATTAACATTACACTTTTTTCCCACAAGTTTAGATGGCTAACAATTGTGCAGACAACATTTTGTAGACACAAAATCTTAATTTTTTTCTGTAGCTATGTTTCAGAATTTTGGAAGCATTACACATAACTTTCTAGAAGATATAGAGAATCTGACACTGTGTCTGGTGACTGAAAGTGTTCAATGGAGCAAGACAGTTATGATAATAATTACAATGATAATTACGATGCCTGGGTAATCATTAGGTAAGGGGCAGGAATTAATTCATTACATTCTCACAAGTATGTGCTAGCATTTGCTCATTCTCTTCATTTGATAAATGAGATAAACAAGGTATAGAGCTGTAAAGTCACTTACCCAAAGATATATACAGTGAGAAGCAGAGTGACCTAGGAACTTGGAATAGAATTAGTAGCCAATTACAATAATTGATTGCCAATTCCTTATGATAGGCACTATACAATCGTCCAATACTAAAAGTTCTAATATCAAAAGGCATAAATAAGATATAAGTTAATACTGTCCATGTAGCCAATTTGATAGGCATAACTTTAGATTTGTTGAGATATGGCAATTACATCTTAGAAACTGCCAAACAAGCGCTGGGTGGTGGTGGCGCACGCCTTTAATCCCAGCACTCAGGAGGCAGAGGCAGGCAGATCTCTGAGTTTGAGGCCAGCCTGGTCTACACAGTGAGTTCCAGGACTGCCAAAACTACACAGGGAACTCTGGTCTCGAAAAGAAAGAAAGAAAAAGAAAGAAATTGCCAAACATCATGAGTGTAGAATGCAATAAACATATTTGTGCCATCAACACCAGGGTCAGAAAACAAAACTATTATTATTTATTATCAGCTCCTTAGTATCAAATATTATTCTCTGTTCTAGTTAGGACCTTCTCCTAAGCCCCATACTAATTTTTAACAGAGTAGATTAGCTTGTGTCTGTTTTGAATTTTACATAAATGCAATCTATTGGTATGTATTGCTTAGTGCCTGCCTTCCTTTGCTCAGCTTTTTGTGTGCAAGGTTCATGCCCGTTGTGTGTAGCAGTAACATCATATTTTCTCAAAAGGAATGCCTTTAAAGATTTCGTCTAAAATCCTCACGGGTAACTCCTTTTGTCAGTACCATCTATGTTCACCAAAATAGCAGGATGATTCAAATACAAATAGTCAATTAGCAGTAGAGCACAGCAAAGAAAAACAAGTTTTGAAGTCAGTTAAATCTCAGTTGATCTGAAGTTCATAATATTTATCTTGAAATATTATATCCAAGGTTGTCTTCGCACTAGCTCTAAACACTTTTCAAAGCGTAGTATTTGGTATATGGACTCTTTGTGTGCATCCTTACTTTGATTTAAAAGAATTGAATTTATATAGTTCTTTGCTTAAAACTTGACTTTATATTTCCTCAAACTAATATCCATAATTTTAAAATCAGTGTGAGGTGGACGTGTTATTTTATATGACCCATGTTGTACTGATGAGCAGGGAATAGGATGCTCTGTTGAGATACATTGGTAAGATTCTAAGGGCTCACAGGCAGGAAGAGGGTAACAAATAAGTGGCACTTCCACAGTGGGCTCACCGGTGGATGGATGGATGCTTGAAGCAGTGGCTATTGGAGATGAAAATGCAAAGCGTATGGGGGTCCCATTACAGAACAAGAATGTGGTACCGCTTAGAAGAAATAAGATAGTGTCCAAATAGACATCTCACAGTCTCCTAAGAATTTAGGAAATGATCTAGATTAAATGCAAAATGGCTACTGGTCTGCCTATGCAAAAATGCACCTAAAAGGGACATATTTGGCAATTATTCAGACCTATGTGATTTGGTTTCTAAAAGGCATTTATCAACAAAATTTTAATTTAAATGAGTTTCTAGATTTTCTCAAAAATTCTCAAGATAATGTATTGAATGCTTATTATGTTATTTTTCTAATCTCTCTAACACAAATTATCTCATTTAAACCTCAGACAGGCTCTAAATGAAAAACACCATTATTAATATTTGGAACTGAAGAAACTAGAACACAGAGGCTAAGTGCCTGGTCTTATGTCATAGCTAGTAAATAGCAGAGCCATGCAAAGTCAGAGAATCTGGCACAAAGCCCACATTCTAATTTTATTTATTAATATTTTGGTTATAAAATATAGGGTACAGTACAAATTAAATAATGCTTAGAGTGTATAATTATACATGTATACAATATGTACTGTCTGAACCTGAATAATTAGTAATTTCATTTCACTATCATCATTTTGTGTGTGGATGATCCAAGACCTTCTCTTCTAGCCATTTATAAAATATGTACTAAAGTATTGTGAATTAGTAGAAATTTCGTAGTGCCATAGAAAACTAGAACTTATTACTTTTATCCAGCTGTACTTTAGTACCTGTTATGTGACCTCCACCTCTATTTCTACATTCATGCCAGGCTATAGTAATCACTAATTCTACATTCAGATTGACTTTTTCTTTAACATTCACATATGAAGAAGAACATGCACAATTTGCCTTTCCCTGACCTCTTTAGTTACCATATGCCCTCTGGGTCCATCCATTTGGCTGAAATGGAGAAAATGATGTCATTTTATGGTTGAATAATATTTCTTTGTGTGCCTCTATGTACATATATAACATGTACTTTTTGATATGATGGTATTATTTCACTTGCATATTACATCCAGAAATGCTATATCATATCGTATAGTTTCAGTTTTCGGGGGAGGAGGGCCTATCCATTATGTTCTCTTGGTGACTGTACGAATTTACACTCCTGCCAGCAATTGTTAAGAGTTTGTTTACTCTGCATCCTTGCCAACGCAATCAAGGCTACATATGACACACAGCTTTGGACCAAATGTGGGGGAAAGATGAAATTCTTTCATCTAAGACGTGGAAAAAGAAAAAGATGTCTACTCTCACCCTGTGTTTTTAATACACTAGTAGAAGTCTTTTTTTTTTTTTTTCAGGCTGGGCTCGAACTCACAGAGATCCGCCTGCCTCTGCCTCCCAAGTGCTGGGATTAAAGGCGTGCACCACCACTGCCTGGCGTACTAGTAGAAGTCAGGCAGAGATACTGCACAGGAAAAAGAAAGATTCGAAATGCAAGCATGAAGGGAGGAAATCAAACTACTGTTTGCAGATGATATGTTTCTATATCTACAGAAATCTGAAGACTCCATAGGATTCTTTTTTAAATTGAGAGGTTCTTGATAAAACACAAGTTTTTCTGAGGAAAGCTGCTGGTACAAAGTCAACATAAAATCAGTAGTATTTCATGGAGCAGAAACAAATCGGCCGAGAAAGAACCATTTGAAGGGATGAAATTGAGCAGTACTCAGAGCGGGAAATGAAACAAACAAACAAACAAACAAGCTTTTCCACAATTGCAACACCTTTGAAAAACATGTTTTCCAGGTTTCGAGAGCTTGTTTCTCTACTCTGGCTCCCACAGTCCAAAGATAAGGTACTGACTTACAGATGGGGCCCACACTTTTATGTTTAGGCTTTGAAGAATTCTCTTTGACACTCATTCCATGTAGTCACCACATACTTGCTGGAAGTTGGTAGAGAGGCTTTGCACAGTCATTGGCTCTTATATATCCATAGCCAATCAAAGCAAACCAATCTTTTTGTCTCCTCTTCCCTCTCCCCCTTCTGTCTTCTTCCCTTTCCACCCACTCCCTTCCCCTCTCCTCTCTCCTCTCTCCTCTCTTATGCTCTCTGCCTTCTTCTGCTGCTTTTAAGGCCCAATAAGAATTACGATGCAGACTAACGTAATCAGATGATAAATGGCTTACAATCAACTTCTCATAGAATCTACACTAATGTTCACCTGAGTGAGTGGGGGATGAGAACCTTAAGAAGCCACTTTAGAATTCTACTTATCATATTTCCATACACCTTATTTGATTGTATGTCCCTGCTAGGCTTAATCATTTAAGTGCCAGGTCTGTCATAAGGCAAATATTGTACCTGTTAAGTGTAGAATTCCAGAACATAATAATTTGAATCAAAATCCTTCACATACCAACTTTTGGTGGCTAATCTAGGATAAATTATTTAATTTGTTTTGGACAATCTAGAATGACCTATTGTATTTAGTTATGAATGAACAAGTTACATGAAGTATACAAGTCAAAGTAAAAGAATAAATAGTAGCCGGGCAGTGGTGGCACACACCTTTATGCCCAACACTTGGAAGGCAGAGGCAGGCGGATCTCTGTGAGTTCAAGCCCAGCCTGATCTACAGAATAAGTTCCAGGACAGGCTCCAAAGCTACAGAGAAACCCTGTCTCAAAAAACCAAAACAAAACAAAAGAATAAATAGTAAGAGATATGACAGACCGATAGGAAAACAACATCAAATTAATGATTTAAGCAAAAGAACAGCATAAAAGTAACATTACCAGACTAGGAGTTTCCAATCATCCCGTAGAAACTAACTAACTGAGGAAGCCCATTAAGGCAGTCAGTCAGTTGAAGATCCTGACCTAGAGGATCCCTGGGCATAGGAGAATGTGCCCACAGTGGAGGCTTTTCAGTAAAAGAGCAAATAGCAACAGAGACAACATCATCAAATTGAGCACTGACAATATTCAGCAGAAAGTGACTGGGGAAGTTGAGGCCGTCAGCTGGTGTCCTGCTCTTTCCCACTGGTTTCTGTGTCCGTTTCTATAGCAGTACCATGGCCTTTTTGGTGTCACGGTTCTACAGCATAGTTTGAAGTCAGGTATTCTGATAGCTCTACCATTGGTCTTTTGGATCAGGGGCTCTTTGACTAATTGGACTATTTGAGCTTCTGTTTGAATCTGAGGATGTTTTGTTCTAGTTCTATGAAAATATCTTTGGATCTTTTATTTGTGTCACTATTTTTTGGAAGGCTAGCTTTGCGGTTTATAGCAGTCAGGAACTTGCTGTTTTATTTAGGCTGACCTCAGTTTCATGACCCTCTGGCTTCCATCTTTCAATTGCTAGGATGACAGACACATGCCACCTTGAAGGTTGTGTAAAACCTAAAGAACAGTTCTAGTAATATGACCATTTTAACTATTCTTTTTCTGGGGGTCCAGAAATACTGGCAGTAAATACATCTCCCAGTGTCTTCCTGAATTTCTTTCTTTGATTTTTTTAAATACTTTTCACTGTAGAAGAGTTTTACCTCTTTGACTACGTTTAAATCAAAGTGTTTAATATTTTTAAAATATTGTGAACTGTATTGCTTTCCTAATCAGTATATAGAAAAAGTACAATTTTAAGTTAATTTTGTGCCCTAGTGCGGTGGGTTGAATGAGACTGGCCCCCATAGGTTCATGTTTTAATACTTGGTCCCTAGTTGGTGGAGCTATTGGGGAAAGATTAGGAGGTGTGCCCTTGTTAGTTACTTTTCTATTGCTGTAAGAAAAAAAAAAACATGACCACAGCAACATGGAGCAGGGGAGGGGTGGCTTTAAGGTTTCTGTAGACTCTTGCCATTCTCTCTCTTCTTCTCCCCCTCCTCTCTCTCTGAATCTTACTTGTGGATCAAGATGTAAGCTCTTTCTCCGCTGCTGCTCCAGTGCTGCCATGCTCCCGGCAAGGACGGTAATGAACTCTTTTCCCTCTGGAACTGTAATCCCTATAGCGAGTCTTTCTCTGTTCCATCAGCCAGCTCCCACATCATGGCACAGAGACTTATTATTAATTATGAAAGCTTGACCAATAGCTTAAGCTTGTTTCTAACTAGCTCTTACAACTTAAATTAACCAATTTCTACGAATCTATGTGCTGCCCCAGGCAAGTTTATCT
This sequence comes from Ondatra zibethicus, assembly GCA_004026605.1. Lineage (NCBI taxonomy): Eukaryota > Metazoa > Chordata > Mammalia > Rodentia > Cricetidae > Ondatra > Ondatra zibethicus. Next base: position 38,682 of record PVIU01010759.1, on the reverse strand, counting down.
CATCTACGTACTGCCCCTCGTGCTTTCCTGTTTCTTCCGTGTCTCTGCCCTTCTTCTTCCCAGCATCCTCTCTGCCCCGAAAATCCTGCCTAGCTATTGACCATTCAGCTTTTTATTAAACCAATCCAAGTGACACATCTTCACAGTGTACAAAGAGATTATTCCACAGTAAACCCCAGAATAATAAATCTTCCTTCCACAAGTTGCTTTAGTCATGGTTTTTTTTTTTCCACAGCAATAGAAAAGTAACTATACCTGATATCTTATTGAATTTGTCAGGTAAAAAGACTTTTGGTGGAGTTTTTAATGAGTTTCTAAACATAGGCTATTATTTAGGATATTATTAGAAAATAGGAAAAATTTATTTACTACTTTGCTATTACTCCCTTTGTATTTCTTTATATTGATTTATCGATTAAACAAACGTGGTAAAAGTAACAATCTTATCTCTTCCTGGTTTTAGAGAAAGGGCTTTTATTTCCCTCTCATTCAGTATATTTTTGGGGTATGAGCCCATTCTATATAGCTTTTACAATGTTGGAGTACAATTCTCCTCTTATTCTTTTGGGATTTTATACCAAATAGTATAAAATTTTGTCAATGACTTTTCTTCATCTACTGCCATAGTAACATTATGTTTGTCCTTGATTTTATTTCTGTTCTATATTGTGTTTACTGCTTTTTATGTTAATCTATCATTTCAACCTAGAATGAAACCATCTTGCTCATAGTGTGTGATCTTTTTTATTGTGTTCTGGAATTCAATTTGCAAGTATTTTCTTGAGCATTTTTGCATCTATGTTCATCAGGGCTTTTGGTTTATATTTTTGTTGTTGTAGTGTTCTTATCTGATTTTGGTATCTGGGTAATTCTTGCTCCATACAGTGAATTTGAAAGTTTTCCTCTCCTTAATTTTATTGGACATTATAAAGAATATTGTGGCTGTTTTATTTAAAGGTCTGGTAGAATCCAAGGATGAAGCTATATAAACTAAACTTTTCTTTGTTTGGACACTTTGTGTTATTGTTTGAATCTCATTACTTGATTGATATATATACATATTTTATAATCTCTTGGTTCAGTTTTGGTACGCTAGAGGTCTATTCATTTCTTCTGTATTATCCAGTATATAGAATAAAAATTTTTAAAAAATACTACTTTCAATAATTCCTTGCTATTAATATAGGGATAGATACACAGGATTAGCTTAAACTAGACATGCCTATTTTGGGCTTGGTGATCAGCTATTTTTTTAATCTTCCTAATTCTTTAATTTAAAGGACTCACTGAAGTTTGAACAGGAATTGGTTGTTGCAGAACAAGGTGAACTGGCAGACTTCCTATGCAACATGCTTAGGGGTGCTGTCCTCAGTCCCTACTACTGTGTAAAACTAAGAAAACAAATAACAGCAATAACAACAAATAACAATGAACAAGATACAAAAATTAAAAATCAAGCACCATGGCATCCCCAATCTAAGACTAACATCAGGAACAGGTACAAAAATATAAGCCACAGTATTTTTTTTCTTTTTGGTTTCTCGAGGCAGGATTTCTCTGTGTAGCTTTGGAGCCTGTCCTGGAACTAGCTCTTATAGACCAGGCAGGCCTCGAACTCACAGAGATTCACCTGCCTCTAACTCCTGGGTGCTGGGATTAAAGGCGTGTGCCACCAGCGCCCGGCGGCACAATTTTTCTTTATTCATCTATTTATTTTATATCCCAGCCTCAGCCTCCTCCCAATTTTATCTTCTTAATATTTTTATGTTAATTGAAATAATAACATAATTTCCCCCTTCCTTTCTTTCTTCCAATCTCTCCATGCCCTCTCCCTGCAACCCTATCAAAATTGTAGTCTCTTTTTCTTTAATTACCATCATTACATGTATCTGCGTATCCTGCTGAGTTCACTTAATGTTGCTTACATGTATATGATTTCAGGACTTGGGATTGGATAATCAATTAGAAGGCTGATCCCTTAGGAAGAATAATTCTCTCCCTCAGATACCATTAGTTGTCTAGAGCTCTTTGTCTAGGGATAGAGCCTCTTGGGATTTGCCCCTTCCACATTAGCGTGTCTATTAGTGTTCTCATTGCTTGGATCTTGTTTAGGAAGTCATATTGTTGTGGTATAATGGGTGTAGATTCTCTGACATTTCTAGGAGACACGATTGCACAGCAGACGTCTCATTCCTCTGGGTCTTAGAAGCTTTCCACCTCTCCTTTTCAATGTTCCCGACGTCTGAGGTGTGGCTGTTGTGTTGTGGATGTATCAGCTGGAGCTAGGCACCACACAATCAACCAGTTCTTCTCTGCACTTTAACAGCTTCTAGTTTTCTGTACTGGTTTCTCACTGTTATAAGGAAGCGTCTTTGATAAAGACTGAGAGACACACTTACCTGTGGGTATAAAGATAAGTATTTAGAATGCTATTAGGGATTATGCTGGCTTAGTAAAGTGACAATAGTGGGTTCTCCACTAACATCTATCACCTCACTAGCTCCAAATAGTTGGTAATGTTTACTGTCCTAGGCATGAGTTTGCTCCTATTGAGTAGTCCAATCAGACAGCTACTAGTTATTGCCAAAATATGCATGCTACTCTCACATCATTAGAGATAGCTTGCCATGCTGGTCATCGTTGAGTAAAGGAATTTTTAAAATTATTTTTACTTTTTAAAACTTTATATATTTACTTTTATTGTATGGCTGTTTTGCCTTGCATGTATGTCTGTTTGCCGTGGGTGTGCCTGGTCCCTGTGGGGTCAGAGGAGGGCATTAGATCCCCTGGAACAAGCGCTACAGGCAACTGTGAGCTGCCGTGTGGGTGCTGAGAACTGAATCCAGCTCTGCAAAAGGAGCCAGTGCCCTGGAGAGTCATCTCTCCAGCCCCAAACCAAAATCTTTTAAAAGATAATAAAATGAAAAAGAAAAATTAAGACAGAACCAAATGTAATACAATAGAAAAACTATAATAATTAAAATAAAAAAACTGAGCCAGTCAGTGGTGCACGCCTTAATCCCAGCACTCAGGAGGTGGAGATAAGTGGAGCTCTGTGAGTTTGAGGACAGCTTGGTCTACAGAGTGACTTCCAGGACAGCCAGGGCTGTTACACAGAGAAACCCCATCTCGAAAAACAAGATAGATAGATAGATAGATAGATAGATAGATAGATAGATAGATAGATAGATAGATAGATAGATAGATTTCAAAACTGAAACAATGGGACTGAGAGATGGCTCAGTGGCTAATGGCTAATAGCATTGACTATTCTTGTGGAAAACCCAGGTTCGACTCCTAGCACCCACATGACAGTTCTGTCTGTGACTCCAGTCCCAGAGGATCTAACTCCCTTTTCTGTCAGAGCTTAATGCAGGTGATACATGCAGTCAAAATGTCCATACACATTTTTCAAATCCACAGTAACAAGAAATCAGAATAATGGAAATTAAAGGTCATAATTAATCTATGATGAATACATATACACAAAACAACATGTGCAACAAAATCCTTAATAAAAAAAAAAACCATTGTCTCTGCTGAGGTATTTGAGTTCAAGCATGGGTACTGACTTCTTATGCCAATCTGTGCTACCTTTTGTTTTCTTGGGTTATGTATCTCTTGGAGCCAGCAAGGGATGAGGGTTATTAATCCCCTGTTCCTTTTGTGTAGTTGCCAATTGGTCCACTAGAGTGATTTAGGACCAGAGAACAAAGTAGCACCGAGTACAAAGTTCCCTCATCTAGAGTTTGCTCTAGGCAGAGTAGATAGATCATTGTACTCCCAGAGCCTAACTGATGCTGAATGCTGCTGTCAATCTGTACTCCTCCATCCCCCCCATGAAGCCTGCTGAAGGCTGGTCAACAAACCGTCCTGGATGGAGAGAGCTGGCAGTTTTGGCATATGTCAGTTCCTATAACCTTGGCTTTTTAAGGCCCAGTCCCTATGTGCAATCACATATTCCTGCTCAGCTTCTGACCTCTTGGACACTTAAGCTTCCAGTCTTGTCTGGCGGTGGTGGCGCACACCTTTGATCCCAGCACTCAGGAGGCAGAGGCAGGTGGATCTCTGTGAGCTCGAAGCCAGCCTGGTCTACAAGAGCTAGTTCTAAGACAGCTAGGACCGTTACACAGAAAAACCCTCTCTCAAAAAATTTTTTACAAAACCAAAAAAGCAAAAACAAAAAAAATACAGCGCTATGATTGTGTGTTGAGAAACACAAATGTTTTCAAGAGTTAGCCTACTATGTAGCTCCCAGACCACCTATGTTCATGCTGTTTTTCAATTAAATGCCATTTCTCTCTGCCCCTCCTCGTGCTTTCTATTACTCTCCTCTGTGTCATCCGATTGCCACCTATAACACGGCGTTGCACATTTTCTCACCCTATTGTATGATAACCAGAATCTCTGGAACTCTCTTTTCTTTTCTTTTTTTAAATATTTATTTATTTATTATGTATACAATATTCTGTCTGTGTGTATGCCTTCAGGCCAGAAGAGGATACCAGACCCCATTACAGATGGTTGTGAGCCACCATGTGGTTGCTGGGAATTGAACTCAGGACCTTTGGAAGAACAGGCAACGCTCTTAACCGCTGAGCCATCTCTCCAGCCCCTGGAACTCTCTTTTCTAATATTGAATTTCAGTAAGCTCTGTCAGGCACGCACATCCTGAAGCACCCAGGATCTAGCTGGCCGGATTAGGAACACTGGAGACGCAGCAAAGCGTCTTTTGCTTCTAGTTTGCCATTTTGTTTTTTCCCTGTGACTTCTGACCGCCCTTGTCTACTGACCTTGTAGATTTCTTCAAGCCCAGGGTTACCTAGGTTTTCTTTTTTCTTCTAGAACCTAACAAAGAATCCAGAATGAAATAGGTGATCTTTGAGCCGTGGTAGAGTAACTAAATGAAATAGTAAATTATTATTCCAATGAATTCTGTCTTTGATACCACCACATAACATAGCTGTTTAGGATTTACAGGCCCAATGGTATGCCTATAATCTCAACCCAGGAAACAGGCAGAATAATCTGAAGTTCGTGGTTGTCCTCTGCTACATCGTGAGGGGCTGCCTCAATAAACAAAAACACACAGACAAAATCAAAATCAACAAAGACCAGCAAACCAGCTTGCGATTATTTTCCATGTGACTATTTCGTGCCTTACATTGGATTTTAAATATCAAAATACAGAGTACAAATAATTATCATTGGGAGCAGTCACGAAAAGCAGCAGTCAAGCGGCTGAAGTCCTGAGACGGGGTATGGTTATAGTCAGTTCTACATTCTAGCTTGAAAACTGGAAGCTTCAAAAAAAAAAAAAAAAAAAAACAAGAAGTCTACAAATCAAAGACAAACTGTCACTTTAAGAGTCACGTTTTGTCTCACCAGCTGGGCCAATTTATTTAAATTTAATTAGCGAAGAAGCTCATATAAGCTTTCAGTAAAATCGTTCCACCTGGACCACGGATCGCGTCTTGTCATCATTTTCTTTAATTTAATATGTATGTAACCCAAGAACCTATGCCACATTATAGACAACAAATTTAAAATATGAGGTAGACCTCATTTTTATTAAATAACAAGATTAACTGTCCTAGGAAATTACTCTACCTTCTTTATTAAATTTGTGTGTGTGCACAATCATAGGGAAGCAGGATAGTGTCTTATATTTGGGGAAAAAAGAGAGTGATTAATTCCTAATTATACTGCAGCTGGGGGCTTGAAATGAGGTAGATGAATTTGTTTTTCTTACAGCAACACAATGGATTTTCTGGAAATCAAATGAACATCCAAGGGTCAAGGACATTAACACCCAATATGGGCCTCTGTATCTCCCACTTATTGCTCTTCCAGAGGCACGTGTTTGATTGCCAGCACCCACACTTGGTAGCTCAGAATTCCCTGTAATTCCAAGTCCAGGAGATCTGATACTTTCTGTCCTCCACAGCTCTGCACTCATACATACACAACCCACACCCACAACACACAAAGTAAATCTTTGAAAGTCATTGTGTATATCCAGCTCTTTTTCGTTTGATTGCTTTTTGTTTTTCGAGACATGGTTTCACTATGTAACCCTGGCTATCTTGGAACTTATTCTGTAGGCCAGGCTGGCCTTGAACTCACAGAGATCCTACCTCTGCCCCCCAAGTGCTGGGATTAATGGCATGCACCTCCTCCACCCGGCATATATCCAGCTCTTTAACTTGTCTTTGCCCAATAACTCTTAACTTGCTAATAGCTTACTCTTCCAAAGTACAAACTAGAGTGATTGTAGGTCACAGAAAACTGGTTTCTAGATAGTTATCTGTATGTCTGCTTATCTCAAAATCACTTTAAAATTTCAGATCATTTCAAATGCCCACTAGCATCTCTTAGTTGAGTTTGACTGACAAGGGCAAAAGCTATCATTATTTTTGAGATTCAGTCTTACTTTATAGCCCTAGCTGGGCTAGAACTTACTATGTAGATCAAGATGGTCTCAAACTCACAGAGATCCACAGTCCTCTACCCCCAAAGTCCTGGGATTAAAGGCATGTGCTTTTATCACCTTGCAAGATTTGTTTTTATTTCCTATGTGCATGGTTGTTTTGCTTGCATGCATGTATGTGACTGGTATATGGCATGTGCTAGTGTGTGGCATCCCACGTCTACCTGGTGCCCATGAAGGGCAGTAGAGGTCATCAGATCCCCTGGAACTTGAATTATGGACCATTGTGGGCCACCATGCTGGTGCTGAGATCCAAGCCCGGGTCCTTCACTAGAGCAGCAAGTGATCTAACCACTGAGTCCATCTTTCTTGCCAGAGATAGCAATTTTTAAAGCTGCTGGATGAGGTGAAAAGCTATCCCTAGCTTCTGTAACAATAAATTTATAAGTAGGAATTATTCTATTGTTCCTAATGCTACACATCTGAGGACTTCAAGACTATTACCAGTGGCAATCATCTTCAACAGGTTTCTAAAGGGTAATAAATTGTGTACCTGGTTAAGTTCTCCCAGGTTCATTTTTTTGTTTTTGTTTGTCTAAGGCATTAACATCTAGGAAAGAACATTTTGTTTTCTCTAGCCCTATTTGTCACAGTACTTGACTAGGTTTGACCCTAGTTGCCTTTAATTTACATGAAGAAAATTCTAGAACAATTTATATGTATATCTATGATTTATAATTTTAAAATCATGCTCACTTAATTTTCTCCTAGACTTAATGAATATATATATATACTATACATATACATGTATACATACACACACACATAGATACATACAAATGAGTGAGAAAGAGAAAATATCAGTCAGTCTTGAGCTCACAATTCTCTTGTCTCAGCCTCCTGAATGCTGGAGTCACATCATGCACGGCTTTGAATCTTGAAGAAAAATGCAGCACTCTTTTTGAGATCTCATTTGGATTTTTGATCCTTGCAGTAGGTAAAGTATAAGCTGAGCTCAACCTCTGTTTCCAGACATACACACAATTACTCCTTTTCCTAATTCCAATGACTCTCCCCACCCCCATCACCCTCAGTTTTCTTGCTTTGACTAGACTCCCTTAAATGAACTTTAGCTTTCAAAATCTTCCCTGAAAAATCTCTAGGCATCCACTAGCGATGAAAGAAAAGTGGCCTTGGTTGCCAAGCTACAGTTTCTGCCTGGCTATTGTGCCTCCACTCTAACTAAATCAAAAACTCAGTCCAAACTGAAAACAGCCAGGAGAGGGAAAAGTGGCCTCCCCTAGGGAAGAGTGCACCAATTAACTGCTCAGTGCCAAATGGCCAGCCCTGAAAACATACATACAAGTAACATTATACAGACTGAATAGGTTGTATTCAATAGCAATTAGTGGGGGGAAAGGCTATGAATTTGAAGGAAAACAGGGGGATATATGGGAGGTTGGAGGGAGAAATATAATTAAGTTTTAATCTCAAAAAATTAAGTAAAAACCTCAGCCCATCATTTATTATCAAACATCTAAAGTTTTGTTGTAAATTAAACAATAATGTTATGGTATAGTTTTCCACTTTTGTGTAGTCCCTACTTTGTACTCTGCTAAATGATCAGTATTTAGAAGAGCGCCTACGGCATAGCAAACATCAAGAAGATTTTAATGATATTTGTTTTTCTCTAAACCTTGAAATTGTTGCTTTCTCTCTTATCACAGATGACTTCAAGGGAGAAATTGAAGAAGTTATAACATCAGAAAGTCATAGAAAGGAATGCTGATAGACTTTTGAGAAAGAAAATGCAATTTCCCTTAAAGAGGCAAGTACACAAAAAGAGCAAATCTCATAGTTTGTGTTCAAGGTCTAGTTTGGTCAGGTAATTTAGGAGTACTACGACTGAGCAAGTCCCTTCAATCCTCTGAATTGTGCCAATAACACTACCTTTCTCATAGCGGTGTCGTGATAATGAAATAATAGCATATCCAATAACAAATGCTGGTTCTTCCCTTAACATCTGTATGATTTCCTCATTGTCCTCAACTTTCCATGAGAAAAACATATGCCAGTGGTGGTATATGGAACACGGTGCTATTCCCAATACCTCCCCTCCACCCTCCGTCCCTCAATTCTGGTCGAAACTAACCAAAACCTAATGAAAATTCCACTGGACTGTCTGGCCTGGAAAGAATTGAGAAAGATCTTCCTTCAAAAAAAAAAATAGCTTGCTGGGTAAACACACAAAGGTCATCTTAGCAAATCTCACAGCTCTTTCACAACTTTCTGGCCTGCTTCTGGAGGAGCACCTCAGAACTGATTCTGAAGAAAATATACCTTCTACCACACATTGAGCACCTGATGTGTAGGGAAAACGGCTATTTAGTTATTGTCTCATGGAACTCTAACAGCTCTTGGAAATCGATGCCTTCATTATTCCCATCTTAGGGATAGAGAGACAAAAAGCTCAGATAAGTATCTTGGCTAAAGGCCTTAAAACTAGAATTTAAGGAAGTTGGAATTTGAACTCTAGTAGAGCTTTGCACTGGAGTCTGAGCTTAATCATAGTAATTCTTAGTCAACATGTCAAACCCTGCCCAGTGTGCTTCACGTGACCCCCAGTTTGTCAATGCCAGATCTACCATTACATTTTTGTCTGCATTTTCCTTTACCCTCAACTCTGAACCTTCTATTACCATCAGATTTGCCTCGTTGGTATTTGAAATATAGAATTTGCTGCAAACTTAGCTCGGATGTTTCCCGTTTTCTGGAAACACCATTTTCTAGTCACTCAAGTGCTTCTCAAACTTTAGTATGCTTCAGAATTTCCTGAGTGGGTTTATAAAACAGATTTGCACTCCTCTGTGAATGTGCTCACTCTAGCCATATCAGCTACCTGGCCTCCCTTTTATAACTTCTGTCTCATGTCTTGAAAATGACAAAATACAAGTAGCACGGACAAGAGAGTCAGATCCTCTGAAACAGTGGGAAGAAGTTAACCTTGCCTAAGGCTCCAGGGCTTGTGCTTGATGCCATTTTGTTTGCTGAAATTCACACGTCCCAGACAGGACTCTGAAGCCTCCATCTGTGACCTACCAACACACACACACACACACACACACACACACACACACACACACACACAACCACACAGGGGTGGGGGAGAAGAGAGAGAACACCTTTAAGAATATTCCATTCCCACCCCACCCCCAGGCAAATACCTTTCTCATCTAACAGAGAACAGAAAGTGTTTTTTGACAATGCTCTACTCCATAAAAACACCTCTCTCTTTGTCTCTTCCCCACAGTGGGAGGCTGATTGCCCTCTTTTCACCAAAGAACCAGATGGCCTGACTCTAATTCCCACTCCAGGGGGCAGTGGGGACCAAATAAGTTCTGTCTTCTTTGTCTTTAGCCTAGCAAAGCAGTTGGTGACACACTGAAGAGCAGAGTTAGTGGATATGAGCATGGAAAATATCAGATCCTTCGCTCAGTGTAAGGAGCTGGCATGAAATTCGCAGTGAGGGCATTGCCAGGGTACTGTACTTAAGAATTTGTTTTGATTGCCTCTTCTCATTGATGTGATGAAATACTTAGCAAAAGCAACTTAAGAATTGAAGGGTTTCTTTTGATTCCCAGTTTTAAAAGATGCCATTCATGGCAAGGAAGGCATAGCCATGGGAATATGAGGCTCTTGGACACTTTTCATCTCTAGTCAAAACTCAGAGAACAAAAACTGTGAATATTCCCCTGGCTTCCTCCTTTTTCCTCGGTTTGAGATTCCAGCCCATGGGCTGATGTCACTCTCAATTGGGGTGGGTCTTCCCTCTTCATCTAAACTTCTCTGGAAACACACTCACAGATGGGCCGCAATGTGTGCCTCACTAATATCCTACATGTCTCTCAATACAATGAGGTTGAAAACAAAAATAGACTACCATAGTCCTGACCCTTCGTTGTCAATGGCATAAACGCTGCAGAACAAAAGTTCCTGAGTTAGATTTGGTTGACTCTCAATTTCTTCCCACCCTTTGGATAGCAGTTTCCACTAGGAAATAAACACACCGACTCCACCAGCAGCTGCAAGATCGATGTAGGTGTTTCGGAGGCAGGGGTGATCCTCACTTAGCATGCCAAAGTTTCCACGCCGCTTAGACAGACTGGGGGAGGGGTAGCGAGTGTTTCACGTCTCTCTTACGTTGGTGTCACTGACCTGTGTAGGAAACAGAGCCGCCATCTCCATCTGGAACCAAAAGGTGGAAAACTTTGAATAATAGGGGTAGAAGGCAAGGATAATCAATACCCCACTTTCTCCTCATCTTCTTCCCTCCAAGCTTCAGGAAAGGCATGAGCATGCGAGTTCCTGCACCCATCATACAGCATGCTAGGGTCTGCATTCTTTCCCGCCATTTGAAGGCAGCTAATCCCAGTTATAGCAATTTACATAGTGATGGAGAGATAATGTTGGGAGAGCTAAATAAAGAGCTAACAGGCTCCCTAGTCAGCACTAAGGAAGGGCAAGTTGTTACTTTGTATTTGCTGTAGTGGGATCCATGGTGCAAAAGAAAAGATAAACATGAATATTACGTATTTACCCGTTCCTCATGCTGTGCCTAAAGAAGGGACCTATGTACAAAAAAAAAAAACCAAAACAAACAAACAAACAAAACCATTGACAGTGATCTAGGTCCTGAGCCAGCAGTGGTGGCATACACCTGTAATCTGTGTGAGGTAGGAGGATAGACAGCCTGGTCTACATAGGGAGTCCAGGACAGCCATGCCTGTGTATCAAGACCCTATCTAAAACTAAAACCATGAAAGATGAATATAGTTTTTTTATATAGACCTTAATAATACCTAAAATATATAGGACACTATAAAATGTTTTTTTCATGCGAAACTAAAACTGCAAATGTTAACAATTTGAATGACAAATGCTGAAATTATCTGAAAGGGGTAGTAGTTATCACAAGAAGACTTTTTTTACAATTACAGTTTCTTCCAAAACAGACAAAAATAAAAACTCAGCAAAACCTGTACAAGCCAACGCAAGATAGACTCTTAGCATGGAGAGTGGGGCTGGGTACAAAACCCCATCTCTAGCCATGGCTGTTTATTGGCAATTGTTAGCTGCTGGGAGGAGATAGCTTTCTCTAAGAGTACAGATGAAGACTACACATCCAAGAACATTTGGGCCACATCAACTGAAAAAACCAGGTCAGAAAGTTGAGTGGAGAGAGAAGGGGGAGTGGGCCTGCGAAAAGTGGGGAGAGGAGGTGAATACAATCAAAATACATCTATGAAATTCTCAAAGAGCTAATAAAAAACCAGCAAAGACAGAACAGAGAAAGAAAGTAATGGAAACAAAACACTCATTGGATTCAGAAGTAAAATGGAGATGACAGAAAAATGAGTGAAGTTAGGAACGTATCAGTAGGAGCTGGAGAGATGGCTCAGCAGTTAAAGAGCACTGGCTGCTCTTCCAGAGGACGCGGGTTCAATTCTCAGCTCCCACATGGCAGCTCACAACTGTCTCTAACGCCAAGATCTGACACCCTCACACGGACATACATCCAGGCAAAACACCAATACACATAAAATAAAAATAAATTATAAAATAAAAAATGTTTTAAAAAAGAATGTATCAATAGACCTGACATCACCAAGAACAACAGGAAGGAAATAGATCCTCAAAATCCTAAAGGTGCTATCCTACCCTCTGAGACACAGAAGGAAGAGGAATGACTGAAGAGGCATTCTAGAAATAAAGACTGCACACTGACCATATTTGGCTAAAAAGAAATCTAAATATTTTTTTTAAAAAACTAAGTAAATATCAAATAAAATAAAACTAAATAAATACATCCCAAGATTCAAAAACTTCAAATTCTGAAATATATAAAGACAAAGATAAAATTTTTAGCAGGTACACAACCAGTGGTGGTAGACACACCTCTTCAATGAGCTGAAGAGGACAGGGCAGGAGGATTGTGAGTTCAAGGCCAGCATATTTTATTTAGTCAGTTTGGGACCACAGCTCACGTGACAGTATTGTTCACATTCAAGGTGAGCTTTGATCCACAATCCACCCTCTCTGTAAGATCCCTGACTGACACACCCAAATGCTTGTCTCATTAATCTCCTTAATGGTTCTTTTTTTTTTTTTTTTTGGTTTTTCAAGACAGGGTTTCTCTGTAGTTTTTGGAGCCTGTCCTGGAACTAGCTCTTGTAGCCCAGGCTGGCCTCGAACTCACAGAGATCCGCCTGCCTCTGCCTCCCGAGTGCTGGGATTAAAGGCGTGCGCCACCACCGCCTGGCTCCTTAATGGTTCTTAACCCAACCAAACTGACAGCTGAAATTAATTTTTATAAGTTACAAGTTACTTACAAAAATTTTAAGAAACTCATCATTATTAGAATATAACTTCCAGCATATTAAGTGCTAAAAGCCTAGAGAACATGGAATAATGTATTTCAAGACATGAAAGAAATTGTCAATCAAGATTATTAATGAAGTTATGTGATTTTTCATTATTAAAGCAAGCCACATTCCAAGATGAGCATAAACTAAAACGATTTGTGTACACAAAGGGAACATTTAAGAAGGGGATCAGTATAGGAGGGAGGAGGGGCAAAGTGTAACAAGGCATGAATGTGAACAAAATATATACATGCCTGAAAATATAATAATAAAGCAATTGCCATATATAATTAATATATGCTAATAACAAAAGGACAAAATAGATGAATAAATGAGAATTCAGACAGAATCAAACACTTTCAACAAAACAGCAATATAGGGGAATTAATAGGAGAGAAAGAAAAGAATATACACTATTCAAAACAACCAAGAAAATTAAAAAAAAAACAAGATAACATGAATTAGTTCACATTTTTCAAAACTAGCCTTGGTAAACTTTCTTAACTCCTCCAAGGAAAAATTTCAGACTGTCTGACTGAATTAAAAACAGGACTTAACTCTTCACAGTCTGAAATAAACTCACCTCACTGACGAGGTTTTCATAAACTGAACATAAAAAGAAAGGAAAATATATCTAAAGCAATAGAATCCAAACGCCTGCAAGAATCAAGTCAAATGGTATGAAATGGAGCCCTACATACTGAATATGATACCAATCCATCAAGAAGGTATATAACAACTGTAAAGATAAATGCACCAAATATCAGAGTACTTTTAAGGAAACAAGCATTACTGGGCATAGAGCAACAGATGGCAGATATAAAAATTATAACTACAATACTCTTATTTTTCCCAGTAAAGAGTTCATCCATGTAAAACAAATCAACAAAGAAACAGCAGAGATAAAATGCATGATAGATTCAATAAGCTTAATCGACACTAATAAAAGATTCCCTTCAAAGGCTGCAGCCAGTACATTCTCAGTCTCTCAGAAATAGTCTTGATAAGAGATCACATTTAGGCCATAATACAAGTCTTACCAAAACTGACAAAATGAAATAAATTCTTTCATCTTATCACATCATAATGAAATAAAATTAAGAATCTAAACACACACACACACACAATCTCAACAGAAAATTCATTTGCACATGACTTGAGCAGCTAGTTCTAGGGCTGACCTGGTTGCAAGCCATTTTCCTTTGACCTGAACGATCTGCTCCTCTACATATCCAGGATGTTAAATTAAAGCATTATTAGATGTGGAAAATACCCACTTCCAAATCTCAATGATTCAAATCTTGACTACCCTATCCTCCATGACTCACCAAATCGCCAGAGATTCTTTCTAGTTTTGAAGTGAATGCAAATTACTATCCTCTATTTGCAGCAATGTAACTCTCTGACTCTTTGTCAACACCCGTTTTGTTCTTAATAGACTCAATTCTATATAGAAAAAAGGGCTTTCAAAGCCAGCTCTGGGGGCTTCACGCTGAACAAAAAAAGCAAGGGAGGGAGAGCAGGGAGGAGAAAATGTGGTACAGGCAATAAAAGTGTAGCTAAAAACTGTTACTTCCTGTGGAGAACTGTGTGTTTTCTAACACATGACCCTACCAGAGGATGTGAAAACCATACTCACTGAACTTCATGAGAAAGTTTCCTTATTCTGCTTCACAAATGGTGACAGAAAGACACAGAGGGAGAAGACAGAGGCTTTGTGTCTGTTCAGGCTCCTTTCATGTTATTGTTGTAGAGAGGAGAGCAAAAGGGATGACCATTAAATCCTGAATCACATGACTAATCCACGATAACATCAGAAGCTGATATAGAAAGCAGCCTTAGTGGATGGCTGCAAGCAACAGTCGGGATAAACAAAGACGAAAGAGGGCCGCTGAGGCCGACCCCTCTTCCACTTTCTTCTGTCCAAGGATGACTTGCTATTTTAGAAAGTATGGAAGGCAAAGGCAGCATATTATTTTAAAGCAAGTTAAAGGACTTAGTTGCATATTTTAGAAGCAACTGATAGGGTTAAAACTAATAAAAGTTAAGGCACTCTGTGCATTATTGTTCAATCCTAAGAATAATTTGACATCGAATTTAATGTAGAGCTTCTGATGGCTTGCTTTCAGTAGGCAGCCATAAAGATATGTTCCCATCTGAAGATCCAGACTGCGTTAACGTAACTTACTCTTGGTAGCATAGTCTAGAGAACTTGAAGGAACACAGTATTTATTAGTCTGCAACTTAGTATTTTTTAAGTTGTTTTGTTAAATTTTTAGTATTGTGGCTCCATAGATTATACAGAAAAAACTAATATAGATTGCATGCCTTAAAAAACATTCAAATAAAAATAGATAGTTGAGGAGACTTCTTCTGGGAATAAGCGTAAGGCACATGGTAAGAGAAGTCATTTTCCTCTGATGAATCCAAAAGATTAGAATTGCTCCCATGCTGCTAACCACACACTGCTCTGCCTACCTGCCCTCTATGGACTGTTTTCACACATGTAATGAGTCTGCTGGAAAATTGGACTCTCTTATGAATCACTTCCAAGGTGTCATTTTTTTTTGATGTTTGGGTAACTCTTCTTAGAGTTACTGTTAAGAAGATCAGTTTCTCCGTCTATACTCCAAGAAGCCAAGTCTGGCCATCCATCCTTGAGAAGCCAATTAACTTGAAATTAACAGAAAAGAAGCCAGAAAGGAGAACTTTATTCATGATTGCCACATTGGGAAGCAGGAGGAGACAGACTTCATGATACCCCCTCCGCCCATCTTTGTGATCCTAAAGTGAAATTAAGTTTACATAGAGAGGGCCAGGAATGTGCACAGCTGAGGAGTCTTAGTGAGGGTATGGCGGGCCTATCACTGACCCATCTTTTTCTAAGCTGTAGTCTCTCCAAAAAGGTGATCAGACAAGTTGATAGCACTGTGTGAAATCTTCTTGGGAGGCAAGTTCCTGGCTCTGCCTTGTGCCTGCTTCCTGGGGGAATTGCAGCTTCTTGAAGTCATACTTGCAATAGTATGATAGGTAGAAGAACAAGGATTTTTTCCCCAGTTGTGATAGAACTTTAATAACAGTAAAATTAAAAAGAAACACGCAAAATTATTATCCTTTGTGTGTTATTTTGTTGAAAATACTGGAGCGTACCCTTCAAAATTCATTTCATGTTATACATACTTGATTTCAAATTCATGAAATAATTTTCCAAAATTTGTTAGGTATATGAATGCTACTATCTAAATCTTTAAATATTGCACTGGAAGAGAATTTTTAAAATCCAACTTAATACTTTTCAAACAGTGCATTTTTATGTTAGGAAGATTAACTCTCAGCCCAGAAAAGTAAATGTCAATTAAAATAAATAAGAAAAAAGACTTGGAATTCTACCTAGAAGTAAACTTTATACTGAAACTTAATATTGAATTTTTTCAATTTGAACATTTTATTCTACCATAATTTTCATAGCTGTCTGTCACTCAATTTTCAGGTTGTTCATGATTTCTTTTACTACTAAATCCTATATGATTTAGTTTCCAGGGCTGTTTCCAGTTCCTAACAGTGGGAACAGGGGCTGTCTCTGACACTTCTACTCACTTTTGGGACCCTACTCCTCATAATGGGTCATCTTGCACAGCCTTAATACCTGGGGATGTGCTTAGTCTTACTGCAACTTGATATGCCATGTTTTGTTGATATCCATGGGAGGTCTGCCCTTCCCTGAACAGAAACAGAGGAGCTGAATGAAGGTTGGAAATGGGGGTGGGGGTGGGGGTGGGGTCAGGAGTTGGGGAGGTGTTAGAGGGACTGGGAGGAGAAAAGGGAGGGGAAACCCGGATGTTAATTAATTAATTAATTTTAGAAACAGGGTTTCTCTGTAGCTTTGGAGCCTGTCCTGGAACATGCTCTGTAGACCAGGCTGGCCTCGAACTCACAGAGATCCGTCTGCCTCTGCCTCCTGAGTGCTGGGATTAAAGGCGTGCGCCACCATTTTTAAAGCAGGTAGTCCCTTTTAGTTCATCCTCTATAAGTCTCTGACAGTCTTCATTTCAGGGTTTCAAAAGTAAGCAGTCCATGGTGTAATTGCCAGCTGCTCCTGAATATTCTAGCAAGATTGGTGATTGTCATTCTAAGTTCCATGCTCCCTACTGAGACTGTTGACTCTCTACTTGAAGATCAGAAAAATAATTGCAGATACCAGTGCATTAGAGCCTAAGAGCAGTCAAATGCAATGTTCTGTAAAGAAAATTGAATTTATTTTTTTCTTTTTTCATTATACATACCAATCCCAGTTCCCACTCCTTCCCCTCCTCCCATTCCTCCCACCTTCTTCCACACCCCCATCCACTCCTCAGAGAGGATAAGGCACATTGCTTTGGGGAAGGTCCAAGGCTCTCCATACTCTAGGCTGAGCAAGGTATCCAGACAAAGAGAATAGGTTCCCAGTACAAGCAGTAGGGATAAATCCCAATGCCACTGCCAGTGGCCCTAAAGTCTGCCCCAGCCAAGCAACTGTCACCCACATTCAGAGGGACTAGTCTGGACCTATGTTTGTTCCTTCCTAATCTTGCTGGTGTTGATGAGCTCCCATTAGCTCAGGTACACTGTTTCAGTGGGTGTACCCATTATGGTCTTGCCCTCTTTGCTCATTTTCTCCTTCCTCCTTCAACTGGACTTTGGGAGCTCAGTCCAGTGCTCCGATATGGGTCTCTGCCTCTGTTTCCATCACTTGCTGGATGAAAGTTCTATGGTGATATTTAAGATATTCATCAGTCTGACTACAGGCACCCTCTCCTCTGTTGCTTAGGGTCTTAGCTGGGGTCATCCTTGTGGATTCCTGAGAATTTCTCTAGAGCCAGGTTTCTTGCTAGCCCCATAATGGCTCCCTCAGTCAATATATCTCTTTCCTTGCTCTCATCTCTGTCTTTCCCTATCTCAACTATCCTGTTTTCTCAAGTTCTCCTCCCCTCCCCCTCCCCTCCTCTCCTCCTCTTTCCCTTCCACCCTTCCTTC
>PVIU01010759.1:0-20717 GCA_004026605.1 Ondatra zibethicus | reverse complement strand
GTTTAACAGTTCAATGAACAGTTACTCTTTGAACTGCTTTGTATTGAAATACTATTTTGCAGCATGAAATTGTTGATTTATAAAATATTTTAATATAAGTTAACATAAAAATAAATAAATCTTATCCACGTTTCTTATAAAGTGATCTTTGAAATGTTACTGATCATATTCTAGATAATACCTACTATATACTAGAGTCTTGGTTATGAGATTGATTTCCAAAGATATGTATGCTCTTGATAGGGAAATTCTCAGCGATTTTCTGGGCACCATATTGATTATATCTCATTATCAATATATGAAAGCATTCATCTCACCATTATATTTGTAATTTTATTTTAGACACTTCTGATAATTACTCACTTCCCAATCAGAAATTCTTTGAGTCTGTCTTTAACTTTGTTTCATTTCTGTTACATCAACATGTGCTTGAATCATTTTTTAACATTTACAAAAACAAATTATTGTTTCACAAATTTCTGTACCCTATTCAGGGTTCACTTTGAACTTGATTGTGCCATAGAAAAGCATAAGTTTATAACTAGAAAAACTTCTCTGGACCATAAGGAATATTTTGGTTTAATAATTACTTAACAATAGTTTTTAAACAATTGTGTAACACAAATATATGAACATATGAACACATCCAATACACTTTTGCATGATCAGTGTTATATTAAGGAAGAAAGGGAAGTATAAAAAAATCTGGAGTGAAATGAAAAGGGAAATATGGTTTCTCATAAACTGTAAGATAAAGTGACAACAGCTCTAAGAGGGAGGTTGATGAGTAGAAGCACCTGCTTTACAACACTGGCGAGATGGGCTAGAGAGATACTCAGTGCTTAAGAGCACTTGCTCATGCAGAGGACCTGGCTTCAGTTCCCAGAATTCACATGATGACTCATAACCAACCAGAACAAGTTCCACGGGATGCAACTTCCTCTGACCGTTGCAGGCATCAGGCACATTTGTGATGCAGATACATATGTGCAGGCAAACATACACACGCACAGTAAGTCCAAATTACCAGAGAGATGCCAAATAAATAAATCCCTAATATATCACAAGATTTTACAAAAGTAAGAAAAAGCCCTGGTCAAAATTAGTGGGAGAAAAGATAAAACAAAGATCAGAGCCAAAAATATTGAAATGAAAACAAATACAACAATAAAAACTATCAACAAAGTGAAGAGTTATCCTTTAAAAAAATAAACAGAATTTTAAAACTTTTGATATACTAATCAAAGTTAAAAGATATAAATTATGGCATAGGGGGTGATTTCCTTAACAGAACTCTGATACCTTAGGAAATAACAGCAACAAATTAGCAGTGAAACTGTAACAACTAAAAAGGCTTCAGCATAGCCAAGAAAACGAAGACAGAGAATGGCAACTCTTTGCCAGATTTACAGAAAATGTATATCTAGGTATGTTATAGACCCAGACACAATGCCCCAAAGACAAAATAATTTTGGCAATTTTACCTGTATGCCTCTGCTCATCACCTTGAGCTTCTCCTGAAATGTAAACTTTCTCTCTGGAAGTCATCCACCAATCACCAATGCTGGCTAATACCGGCCACCAATGCTGATGTCATTGTAGCCACCAACACGGGGGAGACCATCAATATTGGTGCCACCGTAAAGACTGACATGGCCACCAAAACTGGACTGGCCACAAACACTGTACAACTGACCAACAGTGTGTGCTTTTTGTACCTGGAGCCTGAGGTCCTGACAGAGATGATTGGTGGATAGCCACTTCTGCAAGAGGGTCTCCTAGGACTTAGGGAGAAAGAACCAGGTAATTAGGTCCCATCCACTCACCCTTGCTAAGCCAATGTTTCAATACCCACCAGCCATGTGTTTGAAACCACCTTCTGACTTCTAAGAAGGACATGAGTTCTTCTCTCACCCCAGTTTGGGCAATTACCTGTCACTGATCTGGTGACTCCTTCCATGACCCTATGTACCTAGAGCTCTCTGGGAACAACACGAGTTAGAGAACAGAGGACAATTTCCCAGCCACCATCCTAACTCCCCCACCCCAACTCCCTCCCATGGCCCAAGAGTAGTCCACAGAGGAGGTGCTTCTAGTGAAAGCCCTGTGCAAGCTCCATCAAGCAGGGTAGTGCTGGCTAAGATTGGCTGTTAATGAGGCCAAAGAGACTGAAAGATGTGCCAGAAGCAATTGTCTTGATTAGAGATAATTCACATTTGGACCACCTACTAACAATGTCTGTTAAGACATCAGTGGGCGATTCACATTGGATTCTATCACACGTGCAACTGCCAAGCTTAAAAAATTCAACAGTTTGATTCGTCTGACTGACTACAATGTTCAGATGCAAGGACACGGAGCCAGCTTAGAAGCACCCTTCCTGTTTATCTGACAAAAAGTATAACTGTCTTGCCTGGTAAGAATGAAGATACTTGGGGCTGGAGAGATGGCTCAGAGGTTAAGAGCACTGGCTCTTAACCCAGAGGAGCTGGGTACAAATTCCAGCACCCACATGGCAGCTCACAACTGTCTGTAACTCCAGTCCCAGGGGATCTGACACCTTCACACCAACGCACATGAAATAAAGTTAAATAAATTATTTTATCTAAATTGGACTTTGGTTTTCACACTTTTCAATTCAAATGGATTTACTTAATGTAAGAAAAAACCCAACTGACAATTCCCTGTGATGTTCAAATAAGGGAACTATTGTGAGCACTTGTGCTACACTTATTGTAGGAATGAGCTCCTTAATGTCTTTCTCCTGGGCTGAATAAGTGGACTAATGTTGCATAATTATGTCCATATTAATAACTTAATAAATAAATAGTATATGAAACTACAAGAAAAAAGAAAAATGAAGATACTCTAAAGAGTTGGGAATCTTTATCAGTTTCTCTTCCTCCATATTTGTCTAAGCATCACTCCTAATCAAACTCAGAGCTTACAGATATGACTAGTCCCCTTAGTCATTTTGTTTCCATCTCTACCTTTCAAGGCTGGAATTCCAGATATGTCATGGGTTCTGGAGGTCCTAATTCTGATTCTATTACTGGTCTGGCAAGCACTTTAACTGATGAGCTATGTCCCCAAGCCTTATTCAATATTTTAAATAAATGAAATAAAAGCATTTCATTTCAAGATGAGTGAGTAAATCTTAACTCCTTTTCTGATAATGATTCATTAAATGGCATTAAACAAATGAAAAGATTGAAATCATAACATCAAATGTAATGAAGTGGTCATCCGCAGGAGGAAACTTTTGGCAGAAAGCTGGCAGAAAGCTTTTGTAGGAGAAGTGTTTTTGCAGATAGAATGCCATGGAAGAAAAATTGGCAAGTTTTCATTTCAGAAATCAGCCATTTAGAGGGCAGAGATGAGGTGTGAAGCTGAGCCCCTGATATGGCACCATTCCCTGGGGTGACTAGCCAGTGATTGGTGGCAGGTTGACTACACTGGACCACTTCCTCCATGGAAAGGACAATACTTTGTCCTTATTGGAGTAGACACTTATTCTGGTAATGGATTTGTCTTTGCTGCACATGATGCTTCTGCCAAAACCACCGTCTGTGGACTTATAGAATGCTTTACCCACCATCATGGTATTCCACACAGTATTGCTTCTAACCAAAAAACTCACTTCATGGCCAAATAAATGTGACAATGGGCCAATTATCATGGAATCCATTGGTCTTACCATGTTCCCTAATATCCTGAAGCAGTTGGCCTGACAGAATAGTGGAATGGCCTTTTGAAGACATTGGTACAGAACCAGTTAGGTGACTGGTCCCTGGAGGGCTGGGGAAGGATTCTCCAGAAGGTGGTATATACTTTAAATCAGCATTCAATGTATAATAGTTTTTCCTACAGCCTAATTCATGAGTTCAGGAATCAAGGGGCAGAAATGGAAATGTAACTAGCAATCCACTAGGAGAATTTTTACTTTCTCTTCCCATGACCTTAAATTCTACCGGCCTATAAGTTTGGGTTCCAGAGTGGGAAATGCTCCTACCAGGAGATACAACAAACATTCCATTGAATTGGAAGTTCAGACTTCCCCCTGACCAGAATATATCAATATATATTCTGATATCTTTAATCCAACAGGCTAAGAAAGAAATAACAGTGTTAGGAAGGGTGACTGGCCTAGATTTCCAAGGGGAAATTGAATTGCTTCCCTGTAATGGAAGGAAGAAAGATTATGTTGCTGGGCCGTGGTGGCACACACATTTAATCCCAGCACTCGGGAGGCAGAGGCAGGTGGATCTTGGTGAGTTCCAGGACAGTCTGGTCTACAGAGCTAGTTCCAGGATAGGTTCCAAAGCTACACAGAGAAACCCTGTCTCAAAAAACCAAAAAAAAAAAAAAAAGAAGAAAGGAAAAAAGGAAGAAAGGAAAGGAGGAAAGAAAGAAAGAAGGAAGGGCATGAGAAAGAAAGAAAGAAAGATAGATTATATGTGGCCCTTCAGTTGTTCTGATTAAAGAACAATTCTGCTTCTGGAGATGCCTGTCTTCTGTCCTTTATTTCCTCATTGCCTCCATTGGTCCTGATCTTGCATTTATGGTTCACTTCTCTAGGAAAAGAGCCAAGAGCTGCTGAGGTGCTTGCTGAGGGTGGAGGAAATTCAGAATGCATAGTAGAGGAAAGGTAGCTATCAATACCAGCTAGGGCCACATGACCAGTTGCAGACATGAGCATTATAGCTGACACAAGACTTTCTGTCATATTTTGTTAAGAACATGTTTTGTGAATGTACACACATACATTAAGTAATTACTTTTGTTTTCTTTCCTCTGTCTTTATCATATAACACCAATTAAGATAAAACCAATTGTTATCATATTTAAGCTATGAGACATTAAAAGATTGTCCCTCAAGGGGTATTGCCACCTATTCTAAAATATACAATGTGTTTGCAATTGTACGTGGGATAGTTGTGTTTCACTTCTATCTGGGATAGTTATATCATGTTAGATATAATTATGACCTCCTTGTTTTCATTTGGAAATTAATCATGACATAATGAGATATTGATTGTGTGTCAAACTGACAAGGAGTGGACTTGCGATGGCTATTCTTGGTTTTCAACTCGACTACATCTGAAATTAATAAAAACTCAAACTGGGCACATCTGTGGAGGAGTTTTTGAGCTCAGATCACCCAAAGTGGATAAGATCTACCTTAAATCTGTATCATTTGAAAGGGAAACACACCCTAAATCTGGATCACACCTTCTGGTGACAATCCACATAAAAGAAGAGTGAACAAGGAAGCTTTCACTTTTAGCCCGCTTGCCCTTACTTCCTCTGGAAACACATGATGAGGAGTAGAGGAGGTCATTATTGTCCTTACTGTGGCAAGGTCATCTATTCTGCTGCAGAGACCGTACGTCATTGGCAAGAGAACAGACTTCTTAAGGATTCCACCATGGATTGACAACGACTGAGACAATCGGTTTCATGGACTGAATGACTACTGGATTCTTGGCCTTTCCATCAGACACAGTCATTATGGGACTAGCCAGAGCATAGTCTGTAAGCCACTTCACTAAATCCCTTTTCATAGTAATACATTCATCTATCCATTCTATTCCTCTAAAGAACCCTACCGTGGTGCCTGGTAACTGGTAGCTATTTGATTAGCTTTGGACAGAATTAAGTTTTGTTTTTCTTGTTTCTGTTCATAAAATATGTAAACGAAGTATTAATAAATTTAGGGAAGATCATTGTCCAACATATGGGAAATATAGAAACATTTGGAAAAGTAAGAAAGAAATCTTTTCAAA
The DNA here is from genome assembly GCA_004026605.1 of Ondatra zibethicus. Taxonomy (NCBI): domain Eukaryota; kingdom Metazoa; phylum Chordata; class Mammalia; order Rodentia; family Cricetidae; genus Ondatra; species Ondatra zibethicus. The sequence continues at coordinate 14,931 of PVIU01010759.1, read as the reverse complement.
AATAGAACCATAATTGTCATCTGTACTAAACCATTTTACACACACACACACACACACACAGAGAGAGAGAGAGAGAGAGAGAGAGAGATCCAAACTAGAAGAAAGGGGCTCAGTAGAAAACAACCAGAAAAGAATTGCTGAGACTCCGTGTCAGTGGAGCGCTCAGCCATGCAAAAGACGTCTGTATCACACCGGCCCCAAGGCTCAGGAACCACTGAGGAGGAGAAAGAGCGTAAGAGCTAGAAAGAGGTCAGGGAGGACAGAAGCAAAACAGTGGCTGCTGGCACAAGACCAAGCCAGTAAAGATTCTAGCATAATAAAGAAGCTGTGGACAGATGGCTTCAGGGGGTAGGAAAGTCAGTGTCGTTTTAGGGTGTGGCTGCTAGCGGATTGACCATGCTCCAGCAGAGAACCCCACATCTAAACACATAGGGACATCACAAACTGGAATTCAGTGATTATTAAACACAAAGGAGGACACAAAACTGGGGGTGGGAGTAACCCTCAATTGGTTATCCAGGACCAAGTGCTCAGCTCTGAAATCACATACATACAAGCGGCACTACATGGACTCAACAGTTTCTATATTTATATGTTTATGCATATGTATGTACATATAAAATAACAAGGGAAGAAAAGGAGGATATGAACTTTAGAGGGATCAGGGGGCGTGGGATGGGTTGAGAAGAGGAAAGGTAAGAGGGAAACAATGTAATTATATTTTAATTTCAAAATATTTTTATTTATTTACCTAAAACTACACATAATATATAGTATATGTAAGCTCATGTGCACACATAACTAATTAAAATTTATCACCTAAGCTGGCAATAGTGTCCCCACAGTCCATAAACTAGGTAACAAAACCCAAATACCAGGCAAGAGAAGTTCCCTTATGAATTACTGGTCAGAGGAGCCTAAGAGATTCCCAAAACATTACAGTACATTGTTGTTGTCCTTAGTTGCCTCCCAGGGGTGGAATGTTCCTATTGCTGTAAATGCCATGCACTTTAGACACACAACACTGAGAATGTGAGCTGGATCAGATTTGAAAGCCTCCTTCAGCAGGACTAGCTTTCACAGCACCAGAAGATACTATGTAATCTTCCAAGGAAAAGAAGCAACCAACAGTCACTTATGGCACCTATGAACTGTAACAGTAACCAGAATGGCAAAATCACCCTAAGGGTGCAATAGGGGCACTCATATCTTGGCGGTACCCAATATCTGTCTAATTAGACTTAAGTCCCACTCAGCAATTAGGAAATCAGGCCTGGCACTGGAAACCCAGCCAACTACTAGAGCTAGTGAGGTCATAGATCTTGGAGGGGAACATACAACTGTCACTTACAACACTGGTATAATTTCCTACCTTCATTTTAAATACATATCCCTATGCCCACAGACAAGTGTAGCTCTTACCCTTCAACAAAGAAACTCCTCTTTGCAACATACAGAGATCGAAAACCATAACTGTTCAAAACACAAAGAAGAAGTGATCATGTGGTCTCTGGCTCAAATTGATCCACCTACAGCACAACAGCCAAGGTTCAGGGAGCATCAAGGAAGAAGAGGCAGAAAGACTGTAGCAGCCAGAGGGACAGAATGCAGGCTGTGAAACTGTCTCCTAGGAATGTCAGGGAAGTTACATCTATGAAGTCTCAATGGCTTGGCGGCCTAAATGAGACTTGAAAAGGACAATACCAAAAAACATACTATGTGAAAGAGAGAGAGCTCACAAGGCCCCAACCCTAGACAAAGTGCTACAGGCAAGTAAAGAATGCAGAGAAGGTGAAAAATAAGTCTCCCCCAGGAAAGAGTCCCCAGTTGGTTATCCAATACCAGTGTTCATCCTTGAAATCATATACATACAGGTAACATTATATGAACTGAGCAGGTTGTGTGTGTGTGTGTGTGTGTGTGTGTGTGTGTGTGTGTGTGTGTGTGTAACAATAATTAGCAAGTAAAGGTCTATGACTTTGAGAGAGAAAAATGGGGGTGGTACATGAGAGGAGTTTTAGAGAAGAAAGGGAAAGGAGGAGATGATGTAATTATAACTTAATTTCAGAAAATAATTTTAGAAACCACAGAAAACCTACAACCAAACCTATACATCAAAGTAAAATAATAATAGAAACAATTTAAAGTTTAAAAACTTTGGGGGGTAAGGAAGTGGTGGTGAATCTGAAAGGAAATAGGCAGGAGAGTTGGGTTGAGTGTGATCAAAATACACTGTACAAAATTCTCAAAGAATTCGTAAAAACTATTATAAATTTTAAGAAAAGGAAAAGACAACTGGATAAAGATAATATAACTAGACAGAGCACCATGTCAAAATAATATGATAACAAGCAACAGACAATTACTCCAGTGGCAAGAAAACAGAAGTGATAGATGACTAGATGAAGGTAAATTTTCTCACAGAAGAAAATTAAGATAGAATAAATCACCTCCATTATATTGAAAAGCACACCACTAGCAACATAATCTGGGTGACAGATTCAAGTTATAAGAAGCAAAAATAAAGGTAAGTTATTGACTTTAGGGGTCCAAGACCAGAATGTGTCCTACACAGTTTCTTTTCATAAAGAGCACAGTTGTCACGGTGTTTTAATGATGGTACCAAGCATTTTTCTTATTGTTATCATTCCAGAGTGGATTATAAGACACAGAACTGTGAAGTTGCCTGTTTTAGACCTTCCACCTGAGGTTCTGCTTGCTCTCAGCGCATGTTGAAGCCTGAGCTATTAAGTAGACATTAAGAAGCTTCAGTGATGTGACTTGATGGAGCTGAAGGGCAGGAAGACCAGGATGCCTAGCTGGGCTGCACTGGAAGCACGGGTTCAGAACATCAAGACACAAAATAGAGCACTTCATAAAGAGTAGGCAGCAGACTCAAATGGGTCTTCTGATTTGCCTCAAAAACACAACAAGAGCACTTACCTTAGCAGAAACATGGACATATGAAGAGGGAGCAGTGCACACTCAAATTGAACTAAAATGTTCTCTGAAAAACATCAACCTGGAACACTCCGTGAAATTCATTCCATTATCTGCCAGCAAAGGCTGAAAGAGAACATTGGATTTGTATTTCACTTTGTAGCCAAGGGAGAGTTAATTTGTTTTTTTCTGTCCTATTTCAAACAGAAGAGGACTGCTCACATCATCCCCTTCAATAACTTTCTCACCAAACCCAAGCTACAAGGTCATATGCAGTGACTAAAGTAGTATGGCCATATAAAGGGTGCTTTCCTGTCAGAAAAAGGAAGAGGCAAAAGCAATATTCTGGCTGTTTAGCTAGCTAAAGGAGGAATTAGGTTAATAAGGGTCTAGCCTTACCTTGATTGTCTTTTGAGAACCTGACTAGACTTTTAACTCTGTAAAATCAATTTAATATTATATACTTTATATAACTGCTGTGAAGCTTAGAGATTATGTGGCTACATAAATATTCATATATACATATAAACTATTCACGTGTTTGTATAAGGGGTACTCAATAAGTAACATTTTCTTCTCCAATTTCCCTCTATAATTGCACATTTTCGTTAGTGTTTCTATACCTGGTTTATGTTACTAAACATAATGCTCTCCAAGTTAATGACTTTTGTCAAAAGCACAGGGTTTTCTTCTTCTTACAATTACATATTTAATTTTTTTGGTCTATTCTTCCATTAATAGACATGGTTAGCTTCCCATATTAGATATTGTGAAGAATGCTGTAGTAGACATGAGTGTAGATTTCTCTTCCGTTCTTTAATTTCCTTTCCTTCAATTGCTATTTTAATGGTTTGCAAGAGATTTCCAGATAATATGGCAAACTAGAAGATGCCTCAGTGTGACCCAGTGAAAGAGAAGAACCAAAACAATAAAAATTCGATCTATTCTAAAGACAATAAAAGCACTAAAAATTAACAAAGGGACACCAAGCGATGGTGAAGGTGGGATGTGAGCCTGTGGTCACCCAGGGTAGCTCACCCAACCACAGGGAGTCACACCACACAGTAGCAGAGGCAAGGAATGGGCCAATGGTAACTCAGGGTATGGTGCCTAAGCACAAGAAGCAATATTAAATGGCTGAAGTGTATCACCAGGCTACCCCAAGTGCAGAGAAGTGTTGCACAGACCTGCAGAAGGTCAACCTGCAAGGAGGCATACAACTTCGGAATGTACTGCTTGGCCAGCACACAAAGGGCATGCTAGCTTTCTCCCTGGCCTGAGTGCACAGCTGCAAAGAACAACTGGGACTGCAAGGAACCATGGAACCCCACTGATGTAAGATCTTTGGAACAATATCTTTTAACTCAGGTTACAGGTTGTGTGTGTGTGTGCGCGCGCGCATGCGCTCACATGTGTGTGTCTGTGTATGGGGGTAATAGGTGTAGTTATCAGCTTACCTGTCTATATATAGAACTTAGCTATATGGGGAACTCTTGGTTTAAGGTATTTTGTGTTAGGCTTCTTTCCCCTCATGTTTCAATACTTTTTGTTCCTTATCATATTTGGTTATTCTTTCATAGAACTACCAGCAATTTTGTACATTAATTGTTAAGATACAGTTTCTTCTACCTCACTAGAAAAGACATTTATGGATGTCCTTTACCTTTATATACCTACAAAAATCTTCTTGCCTTTATTTTTCATTCAATAAAATAAGAATCACTTATCTCATCATGTCCCTCCCCATTTTCAGACATGACAACTACTATTTAGTCCACAAAATAGTGTTAGCACTACTGTACCCTCTAAGACTATTGGTAACTAAGGGGTGAATATTGCATAGGCAACTCTTACTCTGTTTACACAGTGTTTTGGCCCCTGGATAGTGAATATTTTTGTGGACAGTGCCTGACTGCTGGGACATAGACTAAGGATAAAGATTTGGGTCCTGTCTAGCAGTCTCACAGAGGAAAGTGACATCTCAGCCCCATTATCACTTAGTCTTCTCCTGACCTTTATAAATACTCCCACTAAAAGAAAAAAAACAGGATACAAATAAGAAAAGAAACAAAATAAAGAAAAATATCAAAAAAATGACACCATATGCACAAGTCACAATGCAGAAAGAAAAACAATACCAAAGTCTAAGTCATGTGTCCTCTAAAAATGGCTAACTGCACAATAACGTCCTGCAATCAGAATTATATAGATAAAAATTCTAAACAAAGAATTCAAAAGACTGATAAAATATGTTCATAGAACTCAAAGTGAGCATAATGTGCTTCAATAAAAAAAAAAACAAACAGATGAATAAAATAAGGAAGCCAATTCAGGTCTGAAAAACAGAAACCAACAAAGAGATAAAAAAATACTGAAGAAAAGCCAAACAGAAATGAAGCTGGAAGTGAACAATGAGTCAATTTTAAATATCAGTGGAGCTGGGTGGTGATGGTGGCACGCAACTTTAATCTCAGCATTCAGGAAGCAGAGGCAGGCGGATCTCTGAGTTCAAGGCCAGCCTGGTCTATATAGTGAGTTCCAGGAGAGCTAAGACTACAAAGAGAAACCCTGTGTTAAACACACACGCGCGCGCGCACACACACACACACACACAGAGAGAGAGACAGAGACAGAGACGGAGATGAAAGAAAATCAGTGGAAAGCCTCAGCAACATAATGACCTTGTTGAAAACATAATATCAGAACTTAAATTCAGTCAACACTAGCAATACTTTGAAAAGTGAGGAGAACGTTCTCTTTGAGATGAAAGTCCAAATCTAGGTATTATGGCCATAGAAGATGGCCATGCCAAAGGCATGGAAAATACTTTCAAGAGAATCATCCAACAAAAATTTCCAAATCTAAAGAGACATTCATCCAGCTATAAGAGGCTTATCCAAAACCAAACAGACAGGACCAGAAAAGAAACTCCTCAGGATGGAGAGATAGCTCAGAGGTTAAGAGCACTAGCCTATCTTCCAGAGTTTCTGAGTTCAATTCCAAGCAGCCACATGGCAGCTTATAACTCTCTATGATGATGCCCTTTCTGGAATGCAGGCATGCAAGCAGACAGAACACCATATACCTAAATAAACAAACAAATCTAAAAAAGAAACTCCTGGAATCATATTATAGTTATATGATATATATATATATAATTTTATTATATATAATTATATTATGTTAGTCATAAATTTTCCATAGAAAAAACTGGAAAGAATGTTTCAGCCACAGAAGAGGCCACATGGGGAAAAAAGCAACACCAAGCAGCTAAGCATAAAAGGGTCTAAGAAAATAAAAAAAAATCAGTGAAGCGATGATTAATTAATATACATCTTTAATAAATAACTGAATATACATAGTGTATATTCATCTAATAAAAAGACACAGATTATCAGAGTGGCTTAGAAATCATATCCATCCTTTGCGCTTCTCAAAAAAGTACACCTTCCTGTCAGTGACACCTACTACCTTAGGGTAAATGAATGGAAAGGGTATTCTAAGCAAAATGGAACAGTAAAACAAGGAGGTGTGGGTATTCTCATATCTGACAAATAAGACTGCAAATAGTAACTAGTTAAATGAGCTAAAGAAGGCCACTTCATACTAATAAGGGAGAAGTCCACTAAGAGTACTAGCACACATCCACTCAATTTCAAAACACAAATAACGCTTGATATAAGTCATAGATTAACCCCAATTCAGTAATAGTGGGTGGCTTCAACACCCTAATCGCAACAATAGGTTTGCCATCCTCACAAAATAAATGGAAAAACTGGGGTGTAAAGATATCATAAGTCATATAGCCCTAATATTCCATCCAAACACTAAAGAACATGCATTCTTCTCCGCAACTCATGGAACACTCGAATCCCAAACAGATCATATGTTAGGGTACAAAGCAAGGCTCAGCAAATATAGGAAAATTAAAATAACAGCTTGTACTCTATCTGACTACAATGAAACAAAGCTAGATTTTTAAAACTAAAGAAGTACACAAACTCAAAGAGATTGAACAACGTATTACTGAATGATGGATGACTCACTAAGGAAATTAATAAGGAAATAAAAATTCCTAGGATTGAATGAAAATGAAAACACAACACACCAAAATATATGGAACACAATGAAGGCAGTCCTAAGAAGAAAAAATATTACTCTCTGTGCCTACATCAAAAACCCCTAGTGGGGGGCAGTAATATAGCTCAGTAGTATAACACTTCTCTCGTATGTACAAGGCCCTGGGTTCACTACCCAAGACAGTCTACAAGCATTATAAAAAAAACAGAATAAAGCACCATTTCACACTTTAAAAAAACAAAACAAAAGCCCAGAACAGAATTTGAGCCAGTAGAAATCATGGCTGCAGGGAGGAGGCCAAAGAGGGACAGAAATATACAGGTCATAAGTCCCAAAACTCACGTCAACAGAATACAGAACTGACCAGGAGTAGGAGTAAACTAGCTAGGGTTTACAAAACTCAGGGTGAAAGCCTTGGGCTTAGAGAAAGGCTAGTGTTATCACATTGCAGAGAACCAGCCAGGGATGTGTGGCCTCTTGGTTAGTGACCATTAGTGCAAACACTACTAACTGTTCTTTCATAGGACCTGCGTTTTATTCCAGTACCAACATGGTGGTTCACAAACATCTGTAAATTGTAGAGGATACAACATCTTTTATTCTGGCCTCCACAGGCATCATAAGGAATCGTAGTTTTATCGAACTACCTAAAATTGCATATAAGTCTGTGTATATGTACATAGTTTAAATGAAAAGTTTCTATCCGGACTAGCAATATTCCCTCCAAGAGCCATAGACTAACAAAACCCCAACAGGAGCCATGAGAAGCTTCTTCTGAATTATTGATCAGCGTTGTCCAAGAGACTCTCAAAACATTATATACTATTACTGCTGTATTTTGTTGCCTTACAGAGACTGAAGGTAAGTTTCTATTGTGAAGACATCGTGCACTTTGGAAACAGGACACCAAGAATCCAAGGTGGGTCTGACCTAAAAGTCTCCTCCTGGAGGACTAGCTTTCTTGGTACCATAAGCCACCATACAAGCTTCATGAGGAAGACACTTATAGCCATAAATAAGTAGTTCTAAACCCTCAGCAAAGAAACTTTGCAAGAGACATCATTACAGAAAACCACACCCAATCAAAATGCAGAGAACAAGAGATCATGTTGTGTCCAGTCCCAGCTGATCCATCTACAATACACTTACTGCACCTAAGACTCAGGGAATGTGGAGGTAGAGGGGACAGAAAGCCTGTAAGAGCCAGAGGAACAGGAAGTTTGTCATAAGACACTGTGTCCTGGGAACGTCAGAGAGGCTTCACATGAAGTCTTGCCAACATGGCTGCCTAAGCAAGACCTGAACAACAATGACACCAACGGGCATGGAAGGAAGAACACTGGCAGGGACACAGCTATAAACAACAAAACCTGTGTTATAGAAAGGCTGAGAGCAGGAGACATGATCTTCCTCAGAGAAACCACCTGGTTCTCCAACACCAAAAGGTCAGGCCTGAGATCATACATATAAAGGGAACATTATAAAGACTGAGCGGGTTGTATTTCTGTATTTAGGAATATATTATATTGATATATGTAACAACAATTAAAAAGTAGAAGACCCTGAATGGAGAGTGAGCAAGGGGGTGCACGGGAGGGGTTACAAGGGAAGAAAGGGAAGGAGGAAAGGATGTAGTTATATTATGATCACAAAAAATAAAAAATTATTATATATATCTGACTTTTCATAGAAGTATAAAAATATAAATTGTAAAAAAGGCAGCATCTTCAACAAATGGTACAGGGAAACCTGGATTTCGATCTGCAGAAAAATAAAACTGGGCTTTTATCGCTCACCCAGCACAAAACCCAGTTCCAAATGGATCAAAGACCTCAACATATGACCTGATACCCTAAAACTGCTAGAGAATGAAGTAGAGGATATGCTTCAACACACAGGTATAGGTAAGAATTTTCTGAATATGATTGCTGTACCATACAATGGAAGCCTAACAATTGATAAATGGGACCTGACGAAATGAAAAGCCTTTTGTGCGACAATGGCAACTGTCAATTGCGTGAAGAGAAGGCCCACAGACGAGGAGAAAATCTTTGTAAGCTATGTGTCTGATAGAGAATTACTGTCTACAGCATACAAAGAATGTTTTTTTAAAAAAGTTAAACATAACATTTTTTTAAAGGCTATGGAATTGAACAAGAAGTTCTCAGAAAGAAAGAAAGGAGGGAAGGAAAGAAGGAAGGAAGGAAGGAAGGAAGGAAGGAAGGAAGGAAGGAAGGAAGGAAGGAAGGAAGGAAGGAAGGAAGGACTAGAACTGGCCAGAAAGCACATGAAAGGTGTTCAAACCCTTAGCCATCGAGAAAGACAGATTAAACTACTTGAAGAACTCATCTCGCCGCTTTAGCTAGAATGAGCAGGGTAGGGATACAAATAACAATAAAGGCTATTGTGAAAGAAAGGAAAGGGGAACGCTTCCATGCACAGTCTGTGGGAATGTGAACGGCTGCAACCGCATTGGAAATCCAGCTTGGGATCTCTCAAAAACCCTCCAAATAGAACTGTCATTTGGACCAGCTATACCACTCCTGGACATATACCCAAAGTACTTAATATCCTGCTGTGGAGATATTCACACATCCATATTCATTGCAGCTCAACTCACAATAATCAGGAAACTGGATCAACCAAGCTGTCCATCAACAGATGGACAGATAAGGAAAATGTGGTACATTTACAGAATGAAATATTACTAACCTGTAAAGGAAAACAAAAACCATGATATAGCCAGGCAAATGAATGGAACTGGAAAAAAAATATACTGAATGGGGTCACCCAGGCAGAGAAAGATAAATTCTTCAGGTTCTCTCTCATAAATAGATCTTAGCTTTGAATCTTTCATTTTGCATTTTGAAACTAAAGTATATGTGGAAGTCACAACACTAGAAAGAGACCTTTGGGGACGGACACCTTAAGGGAGCTGTGACAGTCGAATACAGATAAAAAGAGACAGAGAAGGGGAACGCTGGGAAGAGAAAGCTTCAAGCATGAAGGTGGGTGGAAGACAGGAAAGTGAGGTTTTGGCAGAAAGCTTAACCAAAATGAAGGTTGAGTGAGAAAGCTATACAGAAACCTAAAATGTTCTCTGCCAAGGAAACAATTCAACCAGAGGTGATGACAGATCACAGGTGACATGGAAGGAGAGGGGTTAAAGATTGAAATGGGGATAGAGGCAACATTATATGGATTGAAAAAGGAGGCCATGAATCTGAAAAAGAGCAAGGAGGGATATACCAGCGGGTTTGGAGCAAGGAAAGGGAAGAAGGGGCATTGATGTAATTATTATTTAAAAAAATAAAGTATAATAAAATAAATTAACTTACATAAAATTGCAGTTGTATCTCTGGGATTCATGAGATCACAATATCATTTAAATTAATCAGGCACATATTCATACAGTATGATAATGAAAATAAATATGCATAATTTTAATAATAATTGCTAAAATAAATAGGGATAGAGGCATTGAGGAAAGGAGAGAGTAGGGGTGTGCTAATAAAAACTAAAAATACATGAAGAAGCCTTATGGAAATCCTTAATTTACAAGCTAATTTAAAATATAATATTTTTCAGAGCAGTTGGTACCTTGTGTGGGTGGAGAATGCTGCTTTCAGAATACATGGGTTATTAAATGACATTTTCAGTGCTAGGCATGGGATACTTCCTTATGAGGTATTGGTCAGGGAGGCCCCAGAGGTACCCAAAACAACACAGGCTATTGTCACTGCTCCTGGTTGACTACCATAATTAGCTGCTAAGACACCGCTGCCGAAGACACCACTCACTTTGGATGCAGGACATAGAGAGGTCAAGCTCAAATTGACCAGGAAGCTCTCTCCCTGATACATAGCTTACACAGTGCCTGAAGGTGCCATGCAGTCACTGAGGAGAGAAAAGACCGCAGGGGTCTTACTTAGCATTGCGTCTTACATCCTATGATACTGACTTGCCTGGAAAGATATGCCACTAGTGCAATAACGGCGTGATGTGGGATAATAAACCAGTTTCCATTAAGAGACTTGACCCACAGTATTCCTCCTAAACCTCAATCATGGGATTAATAATTTGTCTGTTTATTTATGACCTAATTGTGACTCCTGTTAAGAAAAGCCAATGGGAAAGGCAAAAAAAAAAGAAGAAGAAGAAAGAAACATACAAAGTATCAATGAAACAAAAAGTTGGTTCTTTGAAAACATAGATAAGTCAGACAGTGGTGGCACATGCCTTTAATCCCAGCACTCAGGAGGCAAAGGCAGGAGGATCTCCATGAATTCGAGGCCAGCCTCACCTACAGAGCTAGTTTCAGGACAGCTAGGGCTGTTATGCAGAGAAACCCTGTCTCGAGCAACCAAAAAAGGAAAAAGAAAGAAAGAATAAAATTGACAAGACTTTAGACTAATTAACCAAAAAAGTTACTAAACAACTTAATAATGGGATTAAAGCAGATGACCCTTGCCTACACCATTTCCAACCTCTAGACTTGGGGCAGGATATACCTCCTGCTCAGCAGTCCAGCCTCATGTGTCTGCTTAACCATATCTTGTCCACACCTCTCATTCAGTTTTCCAGTCCAGCATGGTGAGTCTGCCTGACCTTAGCCTGCCACATCCTAGGTTAACCAGGGTCCCACATTCAATACGCTGGTCCAGTCTGGAAAGGCTTGCCTGTGCCATTCATGGCCTCCAGGCTTGGTCTAAAACAGCCTGGGCACCAACCCAACCTGCTGTTTCTACATGAGATGTACAACCAAAGAAATGAGTCCACATAGTCATATCTCATTGTAAAAACACAAGAAACGTGAAAGATGGAAAGCATATGTTTCCTACCCTTGGCAAATCCACCAGTCCTTCAGAAATATTCTCCAATGATAATTACCTAGATTAACCCAAGGACACAGAATTTAAAAGAATGATCATTAAGTTCATCAAAGAATTCAAGAAGTTTAAAGAAGACATTAAGAAACAGCCCAAAGAACTTGATATGAATAGCAATATATGCTTGAGTGATGCCCAAGAAAACACAAACATGAAGCTGAAGAAAATGATTACAATATATTTAGGATTTAGAAATAGAATTCAATAAACAGATAGCGATATTAAAGAGCGCTCAAGCTAAAATGAGGATAGAAATTTAAAAACTAAATTACACTATTAGAAAATTCAGGGGAAAGGCTTTCAAATAGATTTCATCAAGCAGAAGATAAAATATCAAGACTAGAAGACAGGCTGGAGGAATTAGACCACACAAGAATAGAGTATCAATGTCCCTAAACACACACATAAACACACATACACACACACACACACACACACACACACACTTAAGGAACACAAAGGAACTGTTGATACCATAGATAAATCAATTTTTTCAAGTGTAGGTCTAGATGAAGAAGAATCCCAAATCAATGGCATAGACCAGATCTTCAATAAAATTATGGAAGACAAATTCCCCAAATTAAGGAAAGACATACACATACAGATACAAGAAGCACAAAAAACACCAAATAGAAAAGACCAGAAAGAAACTCCCCACAGCAAGTCATAGTAAGACAAATAAACAATCAAACAAAACCAATTACATATATAGAACAAATAGAGTATCAGAAGTTACAATCTGGAATAAGAGCAGATACAAGGAAAATAAAAAAGGACCATTGTGGGGGTACAGGATCTCTCGAGAGGTGAAGAGTAGAACAAAGGTGCTATGAAGGAGAAAATGGAGAGGTGAGATTAACCTGGAGAGAGAGAAGGCATGGCAACACAGAAGAAGAGGAAAGGAGGTGACATAAATAACACCGAGGATCTTTCAAAATGCCATAGGGAGCCACATTATTTTATGTTCACTTAAAATTGCATATGTGTGTGTGTGTGTGTGCGTGCGCGCGTGTGCGTGCACGCACACGCACGCACACATAGATGGATGATAGATAGATAATATAAATTAATTTACTCCATACAGAGTGACATTATTCTCCCAAGAGACACAGGCTACTTAATTAAAAAAAAAAAAAAACAACTAGTACCAGGCATGGGAAACCTCCTTTCAAGTTGCAGGTCAGGGAAGTATAAGACAACCCCAAACAATATAGATTATTGCCATTGTCCTAATGATCTCCCAGTAATTGAAGGTGAGACCCTATTGATGAGGACACCATACCCTCCAGATAGTGGACTTAGGATCAAGCTGGTATTGACATGAAAGCCGCCTTTAGCTCTCTCGGTACCAAAAGGAGCTATATCAGCTTCCAAGGGAGGAAAACAATCAGAATTGTGAACAACACTGATCAAAATGACAAGATAGCCAAAAGATGTGATAGTTACAATTACATACTGGGGGAAATCAGCAACTGTCTAGTTGGACTTAAAACCTACTTGACGACAATTCGTGTCTGGTACTGTGAACTTAGCTCACTGCCCTTGACTGGTGAGGCCATGAACTCTAGAAGAAAGCCTACTATTGCCACTTCGTTAAACTGTATTCTAAATATGTATCCCTATATGCAACCAAAACTGTAGCTCTTGCCCTTCACCAAAGAAGTGTCTCTTTTTTTGCATTAGAGAATACTACAGAAAGCCAGAACTGGTTAAAATGCAGAAAAAAACTGGCTGTGAAGTTCTCAAGCCCAATTGATACATTTACAACACAACATAACACATCACATACTCCTAAAGCTCAGAAAACATCACAGAAGAGAAGGAAGAAAGATTGCAAGAGCCAGAGGAATCAGGATGGAACATCTGTTGCAGATGGTATCTTCAATATATGACAGGAAATTGTAGCCAGGAACTCTAAAAACTAAGGTTGCCTAAACAAGACCTAAAAAAGAAAATAACAACAGCCACTGATGTAGGAATTCTCATAAAGCTTCATCTCTAGAAGAGCTACAGAAAACCAGTGGTTGCTGAGTCAGGGATAATCGATCTTCTCTAGGGATGAGCCCCCGGATAGGTTAGCCAATCCCAAGAGGCCAGCCCTAAACACATAGAACAATAATAAGTGATTTCAGCATATGGAATTCATCAACTCATGTTTACATACATAAAACAATTAAAACTAAAAGATAAAGTGGCCATGAATTTGAGAAGGAATGGGAGGGACATGGAAGTAAGAGGAAGGAAGACACAGAGGGTGAAATGATGTAAATACAGTACTCATATATGAAATTATCAATCAAGAAATAAAATTTGTAAATATTTTAATATATATATATATATATATATATATATATATATATATATATATATGCAATGAGTGACTGGATTCCCAATTTCTAAAACAGGATAAGCAGATAGATCCTGATACAATAATAGTGAGTGACTTCAAGAGTTTAATACCTTCTTTGAATAAATCCTTAAAACTAAAAATCGAAAAAGATTCGACCGTAAGTGAAATAGACCTAAACAATATCTACTGCTACTTTCCATCCAGAAGTCACTGAATAAACTTTCTTCTCATTAGTTCACAGAAACTTTTCAAAACTAGACCACATTCTAGGCTACTGTATTAGTTAGGGTTCTCCAGGAATGGAAACAATACAATTGGTCAAATGTTTAAAAATTTTATTTGCATTGATTGATAATTTCACGTCGATATATATGAGATTTATTAGACTTGCTAACATCATACCTTCTGAGTAGTCCAATGGTTATCTCATACCAGAGAGGCCAAGAACTTCGTAGTTTCTCAGTACATAGGGCTGGATGCCTTGGCATTCCCAGTCTGGCACTGAAGGCCCCAGAGGAGCCTTCCTGGAGAAGTGCTGGTCTTGGATCCACGTGAAATAAAATTGTGGTTTTTAAGAAAATAAATGGGGGTAGCATTATGTCGACTGACATAAGCCAGATCCAAAATGGCAAACATTGTATTTCTCTCATATGTGGAACCTGGGTTTACTTG
>PVIU01010758.1:0-68281 GCA_004026605.1 Ondatra zibethicus | reverse complement strand
GACACCATTCACATGGAACCCGCTGCCACCTCAGCCCCCTTCCCAGACACCATTCACATGGAACCCGCTGCCACCTCAGACCCCTTCCCAGACACCACTCAAATGGGACCCGCTGCCACCTCAGCCCCCTTCCCAGACACCACTCAAATGGGACCCGCTGCCACCTCAGCCCCCACCTCCCCGGGCCCTCTGGCTTTATCCCTGCATGCTTGTTTGTTCTGGCTTAGGTCCCCCATCCCATTTTGCCAGATGCCCCAGAGTATGAACTTGCACAGCAGAGCTTAGGCACAGATTCTATCTTTGGAAGTTCTTCCTCTCCTACCACTAAATATAACGCACCCCAACTGTCTAGTGCAATTTGTGACAGACCCCACAGTGACCCACTCCTAGAACCAAGGAAAACAGAGATGATCTATTGAGTGTGACACTGCCCTTCCAACCACTGCCTCATTCTCTCGCTGTCACAACCCGCTTCTCTGTGAAGACTTCTTGGAAACGTTCGATTCTTGTAAGAGTCGCAGATTTTAAAGTCAGGTAGGTATAGTTGGTATCTCATATGTTTTATTATTATAACAAAATGCTCAAGATTGAGGTAATTCATAATTTTTATTAATGTGTTTCTTGCACTTCAGGAGGCTGGGAAGTTCAAGGTAAAGATGCTATATCTGGTAAGGGTCTTCATGCTGTACCATCACATGGCAGAAAAGCATGGGCAAGGAGATAAAAGGGCTTGAATCCTTTTGACAGAACATGAGGGTAGAACCTTGCCAGTTTAATTATGTTTGAAATGCTCCACCTTATAATACTATTATAATCAGTGCTGTGACAACTAAATCCCACTAGTTTTGGAGGAGATAAATATTCAAATCACAGCATAGCATTGGTGTTGCCTGGGATTTGGGATTCATACTTAGAGTTCAGAGAGGGATACAAAGGCTAGAACTCATAGTAAGTAAATATCAAGCCAATCTTCTCACTAACAACAAAGGCCATTATCAGTTGGACATAAACAAAACAAAACAGCGCACACTGACTTTGAACTGTGCTCAGACACTGAGCTTTTCCTCTGGCCAGTCATCCTAAGCAAGAATCACTGAGTACATATGATTCATTTTTGCACATTGTTCTAACCTGAGCTTTTAATTTTAGACCAGGGATCCAAGTTAAATATTTCATGTGAACAGACCAAGAATAGAAAATGAGGGAAAAAGGAAAATAGAAAAGCCACCATTGCCCAAATTACACCACTCACGGAGCCCTGGTGACAAGTCAGGCATCGTGCAGCAGATGTCTTCATCACCTGGTAGCCCCCAGCCCACTACAGTATCCAAACTCTCGCCTTCTTAGGTTCTGCTGCCTCCACAAGGAAACTATGGGGCCCAGCATGCTCTCAATATTTTCCTGAGTGAGCTATACCTCTTAGAAGGCTTTTTGGACTTACTATAGCTAAGTCCAAAGCAATGCACTTCTCAGTGTGATGGAGTTCTCTGTGATCTGGATATGAGCAACTTCCAGGGTTTCCATTTTCGTGTGGCTAGTTGTGAGTCCTGCCCAGAAAGAACAAGGTAGTCAGTTTTAGCCCATTTCCCTTGGGAGTTTGTCTAAAGCACTACCGTCATCTGCAATATGGAAGTATTCTATCTTCTGGTCCCTCTGTCTGTGGACAAACCAATAGGTCATTCTTCCTTCCAGTCCTGGTTCAAATAAGAACCCAAAGTAAAGTAGCTGTGGGCACCTCAAGGAGTAGAGATAGACTATTGTCTTTCTCAAAACTTCCTCTTGTGATTTGAATGTGTGTGTTGAAACCCATTACCAAAGTGACACAGAAGGTGGGGCCTTGAGGAAGTGCTTAGGACTTGAGAGCTGTAGTTAGGATTGGAATTCATGTCCTTATGAAAGAACAACAGAGAGCTGTTGCCAGTCTCTCTCAGTTGTCATGTGATGGGACAGTACTCACCCCTGAGAGGATGCAGGAGCAAGGATCCATCCTGGAAGGTAGGGGAGCTGACCCTCATGAGACACTGAGTCTGCCAGTGCCTTGATTTTGTTTGTCTCGGCCTCCAGAATTATGAAAAGAAAGCCTTTGTTTATCTGGTCCAAGGCATCTTGTGTGGCAGCAGAGACAGATGTGTTTCCATGGCTATATGGGGATGATAATTTCCCTCAGTTTCTCCAGATTGAGATGAGGTGTCCAAGAGTCCAGTAACCCTGGTGCTAACTTCTGAACTTCATTGAAGTCCTACTTTATGTTCTACTCCTAAGATTTAATTTTTTTTTTAAGTAGAATTTTCTATGCCTCAGCCACATTTGATTTTTTTCCCCAAAGTTTCAGTTTCAGAGACCATTGGGCTAGGAGCCTCTATGACATGAAAAGGCCACATTTCTTTGCCTGCCCAAGCTGAAAACATCCGATTACCGAAGAATTCCATTCTTACCCCTGGCTCTCCACTGATATCAGTGCCAGACTGGCCTCTCGGGAAATGCTAAGCAAGGCTCCAACACACTGATTAATGCTTTGTAGGCCAGACAGGCTCCTTGATTGTTCTTATTCACTCCCTGACTTGGGATTTTTAGACAGATTCTACAGTCATGCCTGTCCTGGTACAGTCTATCACTACAGTTTGTAAGTCCCACCACTGGAAGTATAGGTCCTATTTACAGTATGAGCCAAATCCTGTAGCATACAGTTATTCATCAAGCCCCATGTGGACCCCCCTGTGCCCTGAGTGAGGCCAGTGAGCAGGAAACACAAGTGGCAGCAATAGCTTAGTTGGATGGCATCAGCTGCAGAGGCCCCCTACCACACTTTCTTCCAGGTCAGAGATGCGGACTGAAGCGCTTGGATAATAACCCAAGACAAGATTCGGTAGCTGCTCAAGGCTTCGTAGACAGGCTATATTTAGATAACAAGAGAAGAACATAGGGAAAAGAATTCTTATAGTGTGCTGGAAATTATCAAGGCTCAATTTTATACTTAGAAGCAAGCTCACGTTATACGCCAAAGAGTCAAGAATTTGCTTATAGGGCCCAGCATGGTGGTGCACACCTTTAATCCCAGCGCTTGAGAGGCAGAGACAGGTGAATCCAAGGCTAGCCTGATCTATACTGTTCCAGGACAGTCAGCGCTACATAACAGAGAAACTCTGCCTCAATATTTTTTTCTCACAGTAAGTGGTGGAGGTCAGTTTTAAAACAGGAGGACCTGATCCCTGCATGCCATGCTGCGGTGTCTAGGATGAATGAGATCATGCTCAAGTTTCAGCAAAACTGTGGAGTACTCAAATTTGTCTCCTGGGCCCTAACTGCTGTTGAGTTTCACACCTCATGGTCATTATCCCTGAATGACTTAAGCCGCTGGGCAGTTGTGAGTATCCTCTGAGATAAGCATGTGGGAGAGCACTGGGAAACAGAACCTCCACAGCTACTTCATAGTCTGGGAGTTAGGCCTCCAGCAACTAGAACCAAACTGCCTTTGGTAGAGCCAAGGCTTGTAGTGTCTTATCCCTATAAAGCTTGGGGTCCAGAAACAGACAACTCTTCCTCCAATCACACTGGAATCCCTCATTCTCTATAGACCTTACTTTTATCTGTTTCCAGGACAGTCAGCGCTACATAATAGTGCTGAGTCTTCCTGAGTATGAGTCTTGAGCTTCTAGAACTTGTCCTTCTGCCTCAGCCTTCATGCAAAATACTCATCTAGGGTCAATATGCTGAAAGTCTCTCTGCTTCTAAAGCCACAGAGTACTGGAAACATCCAGATCATTATAAATATATATGATCTAAACTTAGCGGGGTTCCTGGTGCCTCCATGAAGAAATCCTGTTATTTATCCTTCAGTGTGTTAGGGAAAGAAATGACATTTTCTCCCATTGCCATTGTTCTATCACCTTGATAAAAACATTCTGACCAAAAGCAACTTAGAGAAAGAAAGGGTTTATTTGGTTTATACTTTAGCATAATCCATCATTGAGGGACATTAGGGCAGTGTTGTCAGAGGTTTCTGTCCTGCCCAGTTCCCTCAGTCATTAAGTCCCAAAGAAATCACACAGAGGTCTACATTAACTATGAATGATTGGCCTAGTATCTCAGGCTTCTTATTAACTCTTACAACTTATATTAGCCCATTATTCTTATCTATGTTAGCCACATGGCTTGGTACCTTATCTGGCAGGGCAGTCACATCTTGCTTCTTCTGTGGATGGGTCACAACGACTGCAGACCAAGCTTTCCTCTTCCCAGAATTCTCCTGTTCTCCTTGACCCACCTCTACTTCCTGTCTGGTTGTCCTGCCTATACTTCCTGCCTGGCTAATGGCCAATCAGCATTTATTTAAAATATAATTGACAGAATATAGACAATTGCCCCACACTAGGGCAGGAACTTGAAATACTGTTTTTATTGTTTGAGAATTTCATACATTCATCTAATGCGCTTTTTATCAAATCTATGCCCATCCCCTCCTCTCTAACTCTCCTCCTGTCTTCCACCACTTTCTCTTCCAACTTCATTGGCGCTCACTCCCTGAGTCCACTTAGCCTGTATATGCATGGCTGTAGGATGATTTCCTGAGCAAAGACAGCCTCTCAGGGGCCAACTCCCCAAGGAACTCCCTATGAAGTCACCAATTGTCAATGGGTCCTCAGATGACTAGGATTTCACGAGCTGGATTTGGCATATGGCTTGCTCTTATGCAGGCCTTGCCACAGATGCTCTTGGCCACTGTTGTGTGCAGTGGCCCTGGCATGTCCGGGAAATATGTTTCCCTGCAGTCATTCACTGCCTTGGGCTTCTGCAATCTTCCTGCTCCATCTTCCATGTTGATCCCTGACGCCTGGGTGGGGGTGGCACAACATAGCTGTCTTATTTAGAGCTGAGCACTCTACAGTTTCTCATTCTCTGCATGTTGACCAGTGGTAGTCTCTGTATAAATCTGTCTCCTGCAAAAAGAAGCTTTTCTGATGAGGGTTGAGAAACACACTAACCCATGACTCTAAAGAAAAGAACTTAAGGGACAGCTTATTACTAAGTCCATTAAGCAAAATTATAGTATTAGATTCTCTCCTAGGGTCTATGACCTGGTCAGCCACAGGCTTTGGGTCCAGTTAACAGTACCAGTCCAGAGTTTTATACTGTGGAGCAGACTTTAAATCTAATCAGAAAGTAGTTGGTTTCTCCCATAACATTCCCTCCAGTATTGCACCAGTGGGTACAGGAACTTGAAACAGAAACCGTGGAAGAATGCTGCATGCTGGCATACCCTCAGACTAGCTCATAGGCTCGGGATTAGCATCCTTATATAGCCCAGGATCACTTGACTGGAAAATGGTGCTGTCCGCAATGAGTTGGACCCTCCTGTTAATCAGGATAACCCTCCAAGACCAACATGATAAACATGGTTTCTCAATTGAGACTATGTTTCCTGATGATTCTGGGCTGTGTCAAGTGGACACTTAATGCTTGCTGTCTAGGACGGTCATCCAAACCGTTCTAGAACCCATGCTCCTCTTCTCCTTGCTTCTTCCTGTCAGCAGGTGGCTTCCTTCTACTTTACGAAGAAAGCCTAAGTTCTTAGACAGGAATTCAAACTTCCTGCCCTTACACAGGTATCTATGGCCAGTCATCCCTTCCTCTAACACTTTCTTCTAGTAATTTTCTCCCAGCAGCTTCTGGGCTCTGAACAGCTGGCATCCTACGCAATAACCTGCACTTGAGGCTGTCCCTTTTCTGCCCTGTCTCCTTCCTGTCTGACTCATCAGCCTCCCGGAAGACTTGATCTTGCGCTAACCTGTGGAAACACACCTTACCTTGGCCAGCTTGCTCTCATTCCTCCCCACAGAAGGCACACATTACCTCTGTACTCTTTTCTACTCTTTTCAGCCCTCAAGTTGCTGGATTTCTTTGCATCTTTAATGCAATATGTCTATTACGAAAATGTTTGGAAATGCCGGATTGTATATCTTAAATAAATAGGAATTTGTTTTTTTTTTTTAGCAGTGCAGGCTTGGTGGTTTTAAGATCTAGATATCAGCCATTTGGGCTTTAGGACTTTAATAAATAGGTTTAGAGGACACACTCATCACGTCAGATGCTCCTTCTCCTTTGAAAAAAATCTGTTCCCACTTATTTGACTGTCTCACCAGAGGGAGCCAAATGGTTCCTTTTTCCTCTGTGGGTTGCTATGCCTTTGCTTGCCCCTCGAAGTGTGTGTGTGTGTGTGTGTGTGTGTGTGTGTGTGTGTGTGTGTGTGTGTGTGTGTGTTGTGCATGTGGAAGTTCAGATGAGAGCAGAGGTCAATGGAGGACAATGGGGTCTGGCTTTGCCATCTGTGCTTTAGCCTATGAGGCAGGATCTTTCATTAAGCCTGGCGCCAGGCTGACAGCCAGCAAACCCCAGCCGTATTCCTCTCTCCATGTCACCCCACTACAGTCCTGGGGTTACAGGTATGTGGGTTACATGTACACTGGGATCCAAGCTCAGGTCCTCATGCGTGCACAGCATAAATTCTTACCCACTGAGCCATCTCTCTAGCCCCACCTCTAGTATGCCCACCATGACCTCATCATCTTGCAGTATTGCCTACTCTATGCTGAGGATTTAGAGTTCCACCCCTCCAGTTCTGACCCTCATTCACTCACATGACACCCACAGTCACCAACCACCCAGGTGGATGCCATAGGAATGCTTTGAACTGAAGAGATCACCCATGGAATTCATTTTCTTTTCCATCTCTAGATTGTTACTCATTCTGGATTCTCTATTACTAGGCCCCACTACATAAGAGTCCACAAAGTTGAAAGCTCATGGCCACCTAGAGCCTTCACTCTTTCCTACACTCTGCAGTTATCTGCTGAATTCAACCAGTCTGACCTCAGGCCCATTGCTAAGTAGTGGTGTGAGACACTGAGTGTTTGTGGCATCTTAAAATTACGAGAGCCTCCTTAGTAAACTAAACGCTTCTTGCATCTCCGACTAATTTTAATTTTCTTTTATTCTGGTCTGCATTTTAACCTCTGTATTTATTCTTACTAGTTTTTTTAAGCTAGCGTACAAAATAGGTTTCATTAAGGCATTTTCGTAGATATATGTTCTTATTTGTTCCCCAACCCAGGGCTCTTCTCCACCTCCTCCACTCCCTCTCGTTGGTCTCCTTCTCCTCCTCAGATAGTCTCTCCTTCTGCCTTTCATACCATGTGCATTCCTGTGCCCTCGGCCAGATGCTCCATCCCCTTTCATAATTCCATTTTCATACCCAGCACATATACATACTCGTACACTCAAACTCATGCAAACACAGATACTTATGCACATGTACACACACACACACACACGAGTACACACATGCTTATACACATTCTCACACACATATATACACAGGTGAACAGATACATTTAAGTCTAGATTTTATGTATGAGAGAAAACACTTTTTCCTGCTTTTAACAGCGTTCCTTTCATTTCCTAAAATTTTGACGATAGCAAAAACTCACACCTATAGTAGCAATATTTAAAGTTGAATCCTTGATACAAAAAAAATTAGTACAATGCCAAGAAACTAACCTTTACAGAATTGCTCAGACAGGGAGTGGAACGAGGTGTGATCCCTGTGGTGATGTAGAAGCGGAGCTTATCTTACCTGGGAGTACCACCTGGCACTTGTTCTGTTGGCTGTGACCAATGGGGCCATGATGCAGAACAGAATAAGCCAAGCATGCAGCAAATGGTGTGGTTAACAAAGAATGACCTTACCTGTAAGGTTCTAGGTTGTCTGTCTCCTTCTGCAGCTACACTGCATCTCTTCAACTCTGCCTACTCTCTATATATATCTCTGTTCAGATTTCCCACCTGACTGTATTCTGCCATGTCATAGGCCCAAAGCAGCTTCTTTATTAACCAATGATGATAAAACATATTTACAGCATACGAAGGGGAATCCTACATCAGTCCTCCACTCTGCATTGCAAGGATGCCCAAGCAGAGCTCTGTCGTTGCCTGCATCCCACTGAGTTACAACATTATGCATTTAACATTATGCATTTGCTCTCTTCACAGATGGTAAGCTATTGGATCCCAAGACTAGCTCAGTGCCTGGAACATGAAGGTTCTAGTTTGTAATTGTTGAAGGAATGAAGAAGTGAACCAATCAGCATGCTTGGAACTGGGTGAGGCGGGGCTACTTCTTCAGAAGCAGAGGAGAGACATTTTACACACTTCCCTGGGTAACACGCTATGTCCTCTTTAAAAGAAAATCCAACAGACAGGACCTAGCCTGCAAGCAGCAGGTGAGAAGAAAATCAACCAGGGTCCTTGGGCCTTTGCTGATAGGTGGACAGCCATACCCATGCGATTCTGGTGTGCTCAGATGGGGCCTAACTGGCTGGAACCTTCCCGGCAGCCTAAGGGCCCAGGCTGGTGGGAGGACAGCCCAGAGACCCTCCTGGTGCCTAACAGTGCAAGGTGTGTGAGCCCCCTCATTTTAGGGAAATGAACGGTAGAAAATTGGGAGCGTTTGAGAAGCAGAATGGTTCACATGTCATAGAAGGACACATAAAGGAAGAAAGGCAGATGGAGAGGGTTGGGTGGATGCTGGAGGCCAGTTTTCCACCTGTGTCCATGGTGATGGTGGTGAGGAGTAGACTGAGGAAGGAGGTCTGTTTGCCACCCAGGACCATGGCTATGTCTGGACAAGGCTGCTATCAAGGGCCATATGTGGGTCACTGGTCCTACAGTAGCCAGGTTCTGTGTTGATATCCATAGCTGCTGTTGCTGTTGAGTGCCAAGCTTACTCCAGAGGTTTGGGCTGCCTCCTGGGGCTGAGTTTGGGTCCACAAGCCATGCTGCCAGTACAGCCATACTGATCTGGGTGGCCTTTGCCATCACCTGGGGCCATGGTGACACCCAGGCTTAGACTGCCACTGAGGACCATATCTGTACCCATGGCCCTACTGCAACTGAGGTCTGTAATGATGCCCAAGTCCCCTTGGTGCCACCAAAGGCCACATGAACCCTGGGGTCTGAGTCACATCCTGGCCTTGTTGGTGTTCAGGGGCTGTGCTGCCATCAGATCTGATCTGAGTGCCTGGAGCTACCACTTGAAACAAGAATGTTGACTAAATTAAGCTGCTGCCGCAGGCCATGTCTGGATCTGTGGCCCAGCTGCAGCCAGGGTCTGCGTTGAACTCTGTGGCATAGCTGGCCACTAGGAACCATACAGAAGCCAGGATTTGGACCAGAGCCTGCGACTTGGGAGGAGTTGGGGGGCATGCACAGCAGGGGCCATACAGATATGGATGGCCTGGTTACCACCCAGGGCAAGGATGTCATCTGGGCCCAGACTGCTGCCTATGGCTATGTCTGAGTCTGTGGCCCCATAATGGCTGGGGTCCAGATTGACATATGTGGCTCAGTTAGCACCAAGCACCATGAAGAAGCACAGGTCGAACCAGCTCCCTGAGCTCGGGTTGGTATCTGAGGACAAGAATGCATCTGGATCAGAGTGGCCTGCGCTGCTGCTGCTGACATGATGATGTCTGGGCTCGAGCTACAGCTGAGGGCCATGTCAGAGTTCATGGCCCCACTGCAGCCAGGGTCTGTGCTGATGTCCCATGCTCCTGTGGCCATCAAAGGCCTTGCAGACACCCAAGATCAAGGGCCAAGCTAGTATCTCAGGGCCATGCTGCCGCTGGGGGCAGTGGTGATGTCCAGACCTAGCTGCTGCTAAGGACCGTGTTGGAGTCCATGGCCCTACCACGGTTGGGGGTCTGACCAGGTCCTGCATTGCCACTAATGGTCACATAGAGGCCCAGGGTTGGGGCTGCAACCTGAGGCCTTAGTGGTATCTGGTGACAATTCCCACATGGGTGGCCGTTCCTTCCACCCAGAGCCAGGATGTCATCCAGGCCTAAGCTGTTGCCTTGAACCATGTCTGGATCCATGGACCAGCTGCAGTTGGGGTCTGTGTTGGTGTCTGTAGCCAGCTGATATCTCAGAGGGCCTTAGGAATTATGTGAGATGAAATCAGAGGGCTATACTGAGCCAGTCCTGCCCTTTACTGCCATGGGAAAGTTGGCCCCTGCACTCGGGAGAGAGAACCGCTACCCCTCACTGCAGGCGAGGATGAGCCTACCCTGAGGACATGCACGTAGAGGAGCTGACTCTGTCCCTGCATCTGAGGTGGGTGGACCCAGTGGCTCCATCTGACCTGCCTGTAACACCCAGACCCACCCTAGCATCTACCCAATCTGGGTCCTGCTGGAGCTCAGAAAGGGACTGGTCTTGTGGAATGATCTGCAAGAATGCCAAGACACAGGATAAACCCAAGAAGAGCTCTGGTGAGGATCCTGTGAGGTTGGTGTACCAAAACCTAGAGGCCTTGAACCAGGCTAATGACTCATTGCAATGAACAGTTGCCAGTCAAGCTGATGGGACAAAGGGATGTACTATATATCACACCGAAGCCTCCAGTGTCATCAGGATGGATGAAGAGGTGATGAAAAATCAGGAGAGAAGGAGAAGCAGAGATTTTTCTGTTTCAGGTGTGGTTTTTGTTCTGTTTGGTTTTATTGGTTTTGTTGTTACTGTTGCTTTTGTTTGCTTGCTTGCTTACTTTATTTTGCTTTGTTTTGTGGGGGGATGCAACAGAGATGGGGAAATATGGGGGGACTGGGAGGTGAACAGAATTGGGGTGCATGATGTGAAATCCCTAAATATTAAATAAATAAGTTTTTTTTAAAAAAAGAAAATCCAAAGGCAATGTCTTAGAGGAAAGTTGATAATCAAAGCAGATAGACACTGGTCTGGGAACAGACATTCATAGGAAAGAGCTGTGGCAGACCGCTCCCTTGCTGACTAAGGCAGTGGCAAAAAGAAAGGACAGATCTCTAGTCACTCCCCTCTAACTTCTCTTCCCTGTTATCCCTTTCTTCTCTCCTTCCTCTTCTCCCCTTCTTTGTCTCTTCCCTTGCCTCACTGTTCCCAAAAAATTCTTGGTCAAAAGAGGAAGAACGTGGTCCATCTTCAATGTCACTGCCAACATCCACAAATACTGCAGTACTTTGACTTATCTTCCAGGAGATCCACCCTTCCCTCCATTGCCCTTCACTTCCACATTAACCAGTGCTAGATCCATCACAGGCACTCAGTGAGATGCATGGGTAAAGGGGGGTTAGAACACTGTTTTTATTCCTTGTTTTATTGTTCAGTAAACTGATGTGGGATTCCCCTCTGTATGTTGTGATTACCATCAATGAATAAAGAAGCTGCTTTGGACCTATAGCAGGGCAGAACTTAGCTAGGTGGGGAAGACTGGGCTGAATGCTGGGAGAAGGAAGGCAGAGTTGAGGAGAAGCCATGGCGCTGCCGCCAGAGACAGACATGCCAAAACTTTACCGGTAAGCTACTGCCACATGGTGATACACAGATTAATATAAATGGGTTAGATTAATATGTAAGAGCTAGCCAATAAGAAGCTAGAGCTATTGGCCAAGCAGTGATTTAATTGATATAGTTTCTATGTGATTATTTCAGGAGTCTAGGTGGCTGGGAAATGAGCAAGTGGCCTTCCTACAACAAATTGGTGCTCCAACATGTGCTAGATATATCCATATAAAACCTGAAAAACCTTAAAATGTACTTCTAGACACAAAAGAACAAAGTTAAGCATGGCTTCTTGGTAGTCAGCATTTTGCTGGCTGCTAGCAGCGTGCTGCAGCTCCTTTAAGAGAGGGCTTCCTGATTTAGTGATAACAGAAAAAAAAGCTGCCCAGTTTTAAAAAGGCTGCTTTCTGGGCTGGGCTACCAGTACAAACTCTGATGAGGTCCAGCTATGGAGCATTTAAATGGGGTTTGTGAGCAGAGTGCTACAACTTGCTTAATGACAACATAGACTGGCTGTGTGCCTAAAATGGGACTGTGAACATGGCTCTCAGAGGCAGAGAACAGCTCCACCATGCTGAACTGGGCAGAGAAAGCAGGTAATGCCATATTTCCCCTAGCAATGCCACTGCTTAAGTTTATAAGAAGGGCTTAGCATTTTAAGAAGCACTTCTGGTCAGAAAAGGATTACAAATATGCAATAAAGACAAATTCAGATGGAAAAGATCTCTAAATGAGTCACAGTGTTGGATAAATATATGTATTCTTGGGAGAGAGAAGAAAAAGAATATAGAGAGTTGGAAAATAAGTAAATGGTTAAAAAACAACAAAGTCTTTAAAGGGACAGAGCACAGACAACCATAGATTAAAGGAGTAAAGATAAATATTAAAAAGTAATAAAGTAAAAAAAATAATAAGCCACATATAGATGGAAAATACACTGATAGTCTGTATTATATATATATATATAAAATTGTGTTTTCTTTTATTTTTTTTGATTGTGAAGGAGCTAAGTACAGAGAGACATTTCATTGTATGGGCTGCTAAGCTAAATCAGCATATATATCTTAAAGGTATCTTGATTTCAAAATATGCAAATAAGGATATGTTGCTTTGGAAAATAGGTTCTTTTGTTTCCACAGAGTATGAGAACCTATGGATAACCAGGATAACATGGTTTGGTAGACCAAGAGCCCCCAAGAGGCCACTGTGGACACCCCAAAAATTGCTTTGCCCAACAGAAAGCAGGAGACAGTTTGGAAAGAACTACACCCAAATTCCCAAATATTATTTATAGATGTTTGTTTACATTTAAAGAGGGATCTGATATAGAAATGAATAATTTGCATTGGTATGGATCTTGGTCTATTGATGTATATTTCTGTTCTTGATTAAGGTATTGTCATTGTGCAGTTCATTTGAAAATGTAATGTATAATTAAGAAATGTAGGTTAATAGATAATTATCTATAATAGTCAAGCTTGTCGTCATATTAGTTAGATTTTCTAGATGTACAGAGATGTACTTCAGATAGATAGGTATTCCTCAAACCTTTCAAAGACTACAGAATATGGCATTTGAAATGTTTTAAGAATTTAAGATTTATTATGATGATGAGACACATCTGCTCCTGGTGGCACCAGTCTGCTTCGAGAGGATTCTTGCTTCGAGGCATTGAGGAGGCTCCGTGTGGGGTTTGCTAGTCTTTTGGGCAGGAGACTACTCTTTCCTGGACTGCTTGATGGTATACTGTGTGAACTGGCCAGACATTCTGCAGGACATGGAAGAAAGTGACTGACAAACTACCAATATGGGTGGACTGTCTTTGAAATTTCCTGCTTCATGGAGGAGTCTTCCAGGTACTATGGGCATGTAGGCTGGGGATGGATGCTCTAAAAGTATAAAGAACTTTGGGTGACTTTCCAGGCAGTGAGATATCTCTGTCAGTTCTAGAGTTTTGGAAGTTGCTTACAATGTTCTTCCTGTTTACTTGGGTAAAATTATATCCTTTTGGAGTCTTTGATGGAGTTAAAGAATTTATAGCTATAGTTATAGTTTTCCTTAGTTATGATCAAAGATAAAGTAGATATAAATATTGTAACTGTAATTCTTGCTTGATACCTATTTTGTTATATGTAATATTTCTGTGTTAAAGTTAAAACCTTCCTTTTTATTTAAACAGAAAAGGGGAGGTGATATGGGATTCCCCAATGTATGCTGTGATTACCATTATGAATAAAGAAAATGCTTTGGACCTATAGTAGGGCAGAACTTAGCTGGGCGGGGAAGACTGGGCTGAATGCTGGGAGAAGGAAGGCAGAGTTAAGTAGAAGTCATGGAGCCACTGCCAGAAACAGATATGCTGAAACTTTGCCGGCAAGCCACTGCCATGTGGCGATAAACAGATTAATAGAAATGGGTTAAATTAATATGTAAGAGCTAACCAATAGGAAGCTAGAGATAATAGGTCAAGCCCAGTGATTTAATTAATATAGTTTCTGTGTGCTTATTTTGGGAGTCTGAGTGGCTGGGAAATGAACAAGCAGCCTCATACAAAAGGAAATGATTTTAATTGCTTTGCATGTATCAAGTCTTTCTGTAGACAACTGTGCCAAACAGGAATTTTCCTGCTTCTCCAGTTTGCACAGAGGAAGCTGGTGTCCTAGGCACATTCTCCAGATTCTTTCTCTGGGACAGTAATATAGGAGCAAATATTATATCAAGAATGCTGCCCTGTAAAAAAAGAAAACCAAAGTGGACAGTACCACTCAAGGAGGCAGTCTCTGGAGAGTCCCAGCCTTGGTGTGATCTGGACTGCAGATTGCACTTCAGAGTGAATAGCTTCCAGACACTGGCCCCATCAGTCATTGGCTACAGAGAGCTGTGAATTCCCAAGCACTTCCAATTCTTGCCAAGTTTAGGTAAATTGGCCCTAAGGGTTGGTCCATCCCTCTGCAAATGTCCAGGCCGTTATGAACAAAGCACATGTGAGCTGAGAGACAGAACACTAACTTGTAAGTAGATTCACTGAGGAAGCTTGATTGGATCAAGGACAGCATCCATTGTGACAGGACACAGCATAACCATGTATTAGCTGCATGTCACTTAACTGATTTGTTAAGTTTCATTGAGGAGATTTATAGATAGTTAACTAGTTCTTAACAAGTGCAGTGATGTTGGAGCCCACAAGACTATACAGTGAATGCACAGCTGACAGACCAATAGGCAGATCCATGTTGGAATTGTATACTATATGTCCACGTCCACGTGGAATAACCCATTTTGCAGAGCTGCGGGAACACTTGTCTTTTGGGAAAAGTCACTGTCATATCTGTAAAAACCTTGTGAAGCCATGATTCTTCCCTTTAAAATGGGATTTGTTCCCAAAACACCTCAGTTGTTTGACTACTACACAGTCAACAGAGTGACCTTGCTCCATTTCGCCTTACTCTTTGTTCTAACAGTCAAATTTATGTAAAGTCAATCCCATAAAATTACCTGCTAACAGACCACATAGAAATTTCTATAGAAGACAGATACTGAGCAGGAAGGTAGCGCCCCACCTTTGCTAACAAACAGATCTGGGCATCCTCAAAGCTGGTTATTACAAAAGAGATTAGATGAGGAGAAAGGGTGAATCCAGGACTCAGGGATGTTTAGTAACTTTATCTAATGGTTTGGGATGCCAGGTGCTTCCCCTTGAGTGCTGGCTCTTTCCTGGGTGTTGTCACCTGTTCCGGAGCACTGCTTTGTCAGGTTCTACTTGCCCTTTTTGTGACTTTGATGTGCATATTATCATTGTCCTTGCCTATGGAATTTTCCAACTATGTCTGTAAAAACTAGAAACCTTGTGGAGATCAGCCCTTACACGTACTCTTCTTCTTCTCCTTGTTACTTCTACTTCTTCCATTTACTCTCCTTCTTCTTTCTCCTCCTTATTCTTCCCCTTATTTTTCTTCTTCTCTGTGCCCCCTTTCACTTCACTTTCTCCCTTCACCTGAAAAATAAAGAATTTGCAGAGGTAACATGCTTGAGTTATATTTTTTTAATCCTCAGATCCTTGCCTGTCATAGACATCCATTCTGAGACCTGAGAAGGTATTGAGGCTGGTACTCAAGGCCCCCAATACACTTTAATCTTGTATAAACAATGTCTACACCCAGGATTTCATTAGAGTTGAGTCTACAAGAGAAGGTAGGGTCCTGTGGAAATGGAATCATGTTATTTTGGTCTAAATAGCTCGTAAATTCTCCAACCTTCTCTATCAGTTTAGCTCTGACAATCAAAACATGTCCCTAGAAGTCACCCATGCCCCATAGACCAGGCTGCTCTGTGATGTCAGTCAGCTCATAGGTTGAAAGAACTGGGAAAGAAAGACAAAATGTGGTAGAAAATGGGGTATATGCCTACCTCATATCCTATTGTAAATGTTGGGGTTCCTGATTCAGCAAGAATATTCTTATTGGATCTGCAAGAACTCAGCACACCAGGGCTAAAAGTAGGTGTCCCCCAACTTCTGTGTGAAGCTATGTCCAAGAGATAGATTGGTCCCCCAGGAATACACCCCATACCCCACTGCCTGTCCCTGAGGGTCAGCATCACTATGAGTGCCTGGAAAGTTCACAAGCCTCTATCATGATAAGACACTCAATTCTGTCTTTCTTCTACAACATGAGCAATTTCATTTTCTCAAAAATTATACTGCTTCCTAGAGTCAGAAATGGAGAGAGAGGAGGCAGCTGTGATCTGAGAAGAACATGGAATTAACTGGGTTCAAAAGCTTGTCAAGTGCCTATAACTACAAATACTTTGTTTTAAATGATGAGCTTGGAAAAACTCTATTTGCTTTTTGCTTCCAGTCTCTGACTTACTTCTTTTAGAAACTCCATCTGGCTTTGAAGGGAAATATAATCCATATGTTTGAATTCCTATTAATCTAACTCATCCTCATCACATTTATGGGAGAGATTTACTGCCTATGAACACTTCAGCCTTTTGGATAAGGTTCTGCTATTCCCCCCCTCTCTTCTTGCCTTTCAGCATCTCTTTTCTTCCTTATTTGTCTCTCCCTTCTGTTCTTTTGCTTTATTGCTTCATGATTCATCCTCTCTTTCTGTCTCTCCATCTCTCATTTCTTAATTTATAAAACAGTATTTTTCAATGACATAACACCATATGCATTTCATATGTATAAGCAATGCTTTCAAGTAGCTATACATTGCAGGGTGGTTTAGTCCCTATCACCCCTGCCACACTAACAGCACCAGCCTATGGCAAGGACCATGTGTTCTCTTCTGTTCCAAGAGCACCCCCCAGTTCCACCTTCGAGAGAGATCACGCAGCATTTCTTTCTATGATAATGCTACCCATAAGAGCCATAGACTATTTAACAGAAACCCAGGTACCAAGCACAGGAAAACACCCTTTGAGTTTTTGATGATGGGAGTCCAAGAGACTCCCAAAACAATGTAGGCTATTACCCTTTGTTGCCTCCCAGAACTTGAAGGTAAGTCTCTATTGTTGAAGAAACCACACATTTTGGATATTGGACTTGGAGGAATCAAGCTAAAATTGATCCAGAAGCCTTACCCTTAGAACTAGCTCTCAGAGTATGTGAGGGGTTCTGTAAACTGCCAAGCGAAAAAAAGCAATTTAAAGTCCTACCCAGATGTAAAGCCTATAAACCACAACCACAGCAAAGCAAGATATACTCAAGGGTACAATAGTGTTATTTATATCTTGAGGTAACCAACAGCTACCTAGTTGGGTTTAAGGCCAACCCTGAGGGAATTGATGCTTGGAGCAGAAAACCCAGCCTATTAACCATGGCTGGTGAGGTCATGAACCACAGAGGATGATCTACCACTGCCATAGTCTCAAACCAGTATAATCCCCAGCCACATTCTAAATACCTTTTCATCCCCAGGTAACTGTAGCTCTCACCCATTATCAAAGAAGCTTCTTTTTATAGCAGATAGAGACCATCACAGACATCCACAACTGGTCAAAATGCAAAGGATAAGTAACCGTGGGGATCCCAGTCCCTGACTGATACATCTACAACACAACCTCTACACCTAACTCTCAGGGGGCATGGTGAAGGACTGTAAGAGCCAGAGGACCAAGACATCTGTTTGGAGGCAGATAAGAAAGCTACATCTATGAAATGTTAAGAACATGGTCAGCTTAAAAAG
Source organism: Ondatra zibethicus (assembly GCA_004026605.1). NCBI lineage: Eukaryota > Metazoa > Chordata > Mammalia > Rodentia > Cricetidae > Ondatra > Ondatra zibethicus. The sequence continues at coordinate 50,720 of PVIU01010758.1, read as the reverse complement.
ACCTACACAATGAAAACCCAGCATGGAAGTGGGAAAATCTCACAAGGCCTCATCCCTAGAAGAGCTACAGGCAAATAATGGCTGCTAAACAAGAGAGAATCGGATTTTTCCAGGGACAAACTCCCTGATAGGTTGCCCAGTCCCAACCTATCTCTAAGTAAATATGCGTATGTACAGCACTTAATGGACTCAGCAGGTTCGTTCTATCTATCATCTATCTATCTATCTATCTATCTATCTATCTATCTATCTATCTATCTATCTATCTATCTCCACCTACCTACCTACCTACCTTACCTATCTATCCACCTATCTATTTATCTAACTACCTAACTGCAGCAATAACAATCAAAGAAGAGGTCATGAAGTTGAGAGGGAGTAGAAGGGGACAGGAAGGAGCTGGTGGAGTAAAGCGTGAGTGGAAATGTTGCCTTTCTTGTATGAAATTCTCAAAAATAACAATAAAATCTATGTCAGTAAGAATGCAATGATTTGTATTTCCATGAAAAGAGGATGTAAACATGTCTATTCCCTCGTCAACACTAGGTAAGATAGAGTTTTAAATGGTTCTCCAGCCTGACTGCTAATACGGATGTTCTTCCTTATGAGAGAGATTGCAGTCGGGTTGAGATCAGAGGCACAGGGTCTCTTCTTATCTTAGTTTTCTGTCCTGGGAGAAAAAGAGAAGCTGGGGTGGGCATCAGGACTTAAGGAGACGCGCAGGCCAGAGGCAGAAGACAGAGAGGACTGATGAGAAGTGGCAAGTCACACCTGGAGGGGGCTTTGTTAACCCTGGGGGAGACAGTCAGGGCCGGAGTACAACTGCTGCTTTGGGGAAGGCTCTGGAGACAGGAATGGACCTGGATGCTTCTGACCAGGCCTCAAGTCAGGGACGTAGTGCCGTAGTCCCACCCCTCGGCATCTCTTTGTCTTTGTAGCAGGGGTCATAGAGCTGGTTGGGGTAAGAATGAAATGGTAACTCATAATTCTGGGTTCTGGATCAAGGAACACCAGCAACAATTTTGTTACTTTTGTAAAATTTTAGCACACCTTTTCTAACAAGGCAGTATATTGCTTCAAATTGAAATAAAAATAACTGTGGCATCATCTGATAGTCACCGCTATGAAAGTTCTTATAAAGTATTTATTTGTTCATCGATAGTTTCATTCATATATATATGTGTGTGTGTGCGTGTGTGTGTGTGTATATATATATATATACATATATATGTGTGTATATATATAGTGTATTTTTACCATATTCATTACCAGTTACCCAATAAGGAACTTTTAAGTGATCTATGTCTCAAGGAAAGTGGGTAGAACAAAAGTGTTGGCATTTACTCTCTTAGTTCACAGACATTGGCTAGGTTTATTTTTCATCTGTTCTAATACTGCCACTCCAAACCAGCCAGCCCTGTCCTGGCCAACCTTGGCGATGTATCTCATATACAAGCTTATCTGCTCCCCAAGACCAGCCACTTTCTGCTAAAGTTATGTGCTTATTGTAGGTAGAGACTGCCCTGAAAAACCAGTTGCTGATCCTTGTTTGAATAGGAATGGCTCCCATAGGCTCATGTATTTGAATGCTTGGCCGAAGGGAGTGCACTATTAGGAGGTGTGGCCTTGTTAGAGTAGGTGTGACTTTGCGGGAGGAAGTGTGTCACTAGGAGGTGGGCTTTGAGGTTTCGGAAGCTCAAGCTATGCCCAATGTGGCAGTCTTTTCCTGCTGCTGTGGACTCATGTAGAATTCCCAGTTACCTCTCCAGCACCGTGTCTGCCTGCATGTGCCATGCTTCCTGCCACTATGATAAGAGACTGAATCTCTGGACTGTAAGCCAGCCCCATTTCAAGTTTTTCCTGTATAAGAGTGGCCATGGTCCTGATGTCTCTGCACAGCAATAGACAACCCTCAACAGAGGTAACCTTGTGTGCGTAATTAGACTGGAAGTCTAGCAGTCTTGCGTATAATAATAAGTTGGCTCTTGGCGTTTCCAGTTCTAACCTGCCAAGAGCAGGCTCCCATACATGGATATGATATCAACACCACAACACCCTGTCGAATCAGTCAGCCAAAATAACCTTTGCTGTACCACGTCTGCACCCCGGTCTTTCCTGGGTAAGGTATCCTGGCTCCATATGGGAAGCCATGCTCTCCTATAAAGCAAAGCAACACTTACGCGGGACGCGCTGACTAGACATGGTCTGTGGCCACTCAGGCCTAGGATGAGCTGGAGACGAGTCTGAGGCCAGTCAGAACAAATACACTGCCGTGTCCACCCTGACCAAACTTTGTGTGTTGACCTGGCACTGACCTCTTTCAGGCTCACAGATCTGACCACCACTTCAACACCAGAAAAGCTCCCTGTAGCAGTGAGGAAAAGGGTTCCAAATAAAACTCTCCCATCATCACAGGCCTGAGGGTCGGGCCAGAGAATAGAGGAGGAAGGTTCTTCCATTCATGGTTCTCACCACAAAGGGTCCACAGTGACGTCACACTTGCCCCTGTGCCTCCTTCACTGAACCTCTTGCTATTGAGTAGAGTCCTTGATTCCCACAATTCTATGCGTGCTGCTGATACTGGGATGGGAAGACCCTTGCCTCAGATCTAGAGCAGCCTAGGGGTTTAGCCGCTGAAAAGGATCCTAGAACAAAAAGTCCACTTCCTAAACAAGAACAAGTGGACCTGAATGGCAGAAGCAGTGGTGGGGACGCTCTGCTGTTCACCTTGTCTTTCATCTGCTAGAGATTTGTAAGGCAGGAAGCGGAAACCCTAGGGTTTCCCAAGACGGCGCCTATAAATCAGTGGCTAAAGCCAGACTCAAAATCTCAGTGCTGAGTGAAACGATGAAGACAGACTGCTGGACAAAACAGTGTGCCTGAGCTGACAGTGCTACTGCATGACACACACTCTGTGAGGACACATTCAAGCCGAAGAGACACACAGTACAACAGGAAGGATGCTGGCGGAAGGAGAGGAAAGGGAGGAGGAGACGTCAAAAGGATGGAACTTTTTAAAGTAATTAATGAGATAAGATGGTGGGTTTGTTTAACATGGAGCAAGCCCTCCTGCTAATGAGGCCAAGCCACTGGTTTCACTGCAGCTGAAGCTAAGGGGCCCAAAGCCACACAGTAAGAGATCCTGGGCAGGAACTCGGGTTTGTTCATGATGGGTTAGTCTTCTCACAGCCCTGGGCTCTTCGGCAAGGCGTGTTTCCTATCTGCTCTGGCTGTGTGGGCTGGGGTCTCTCCTACTGCACCCCAAGGCTGTTGATGGGCTGCGCTGTGCTTTCTCTCTCTCTCTTCCCCTACGGGTTCCACTGTGCTCACCCCGGATTGACTGCACGGTCTAGATAGAACTGCTGTTCCCATCCTCATGGTTTCAGACTGGAGTGTGGCTTGTTGTCCTCTGGACCTTGAGTATTTGGCCTGGGATGCATCATTTCCTTCGTCATTTAGTCCAAAAAGAACCTGAGAGGTCGTGTTGTGGACCTGCCCCCTTATTTATAAATAATAGACATTTGGGAGAGGCCATTTCTAAATGGGATAAGGTCACTGAACTGAGAGGGCTAGAGATTGAACACAATGCCCGGTGCATGCTGGGAAGGCTACATTTTTGTCCAGTTTAAAGAATGAACTATTAACCTTGATAAATTTTTTCACAATAACAACCTCCAGAGATACTTAAATAAACTCTGATCACATCCAGGGCAAAAGGAACCGAGCCTGAAGGAGGTCTGTGGTGAGCATTCAGGGAACACAGAGAACAGGATTTTATATGCAGTAGAATATTTTCCCAAAGATTTAGGTTTTATACTTTATGTTAATGACTCACTGTTAACTAATTTTTAACCACTCATGTCCCACAACCCATGGGTTATATGTTATTGCTGTTTGAATGTAAAATTTCTCCCATGGGCTCATGTGTTGCAAACCAGCCCATCAGCTGGTGAATCTCTTTAGGAAGGTTGTGGAATACTTAGGGGGTGGAGCCTCGCTGAAGCTGGGGGCAGAGTGCCTCACTGGAGGCAGAGTGTCTCACTGGAGGTGGGACTTGAGACCTTAGAGTTAGATCCACATAGTCACTGCTTCCAGACTGCCACTACCGAGGCAGTGTGGTGGGTGGGCTTCCTGTCCCTTCCATGATGGAAGATCTTCTTGAGCTGTAAGCCAGAATAAACCTTCCTTGATCACTTCTTGTGACGTATTGGGTTACAGCCTGGAGAAAACTAACTAATAAACCAACATGCTGACAAATTTAAGAAACCACATATTGAAAATATTAGAAAATACAGTTCCAGAAAGCTCTACAGAGCAAACCTTGATTTCCCCCTTGCCACATGCTCTGCTGAATCCAATAGGGTGGCTTGATAGGCAGGCACAACCTGCCCCAGCCTTCTGCTGCTTCCCAGCCCATGTGCCTCTTCCCAGCGCTCACTGCGGTGTTGCTCACCTTGAGTCTCTACAGAGACTGCGTAGTTAGGCCTACACTGCTTGCATCCAGAAAGAACACCTGCATCCAGACAGAACACCTGCGTCCAAACAGAACACCTGCATCCAGACAGAACACTTGCGTCCAGACAGAACACTTGCATCCAGACAGAACACTTGCGTTCAAACAGAACACCTGCATCCAGACAGAACACTTGCATCCAGACAGAACACTTGCATCTACACAGAACACTTGCAGATTTTTTCTTGCCCTTTTCTTAACACTGTAACGATGTACTAGGCACGTAAATAATATAGGGACCATTCCAAGCATACAAGTAAGGACATGTGCTGAAGTTACAGGCAAATGCTACACCATTGTATATAGCAAACTAGGATACCTGAGTGTTCTTGGGTCGTCTGGAAATTGGGAGCCAATCCCCTGTGCATGCCAGGGATAACTGCACACGGTCTGAGAAGGAACTGGAGTCCATTCTCTCCAAGCATGCATACAGTTGTTTCAGGATTATTTATTGAAAAGACTTTCTTCTGTTCACCACAGGAATGGGCTTGTTTCCATGAGTAAGCTTTGCGTTCTATTCCGTGGGTCTCTCTGTCTAACTTCCTTACATTCTGATCGTGATGCTGTAGCTTTAATAGTGGTGAAGAAGTCATGCGATAATAGAGTCTCCACTTTGTTCTCTTCCAAGATCACTTCAGCCATTCCAGGCTTTTTGTTTCTATATATAGTTTAGAACCAACTTGACAATTTCTGGAAAAAGAAAATAAATAAGAGAAATCCTGTTGGGATTTTAACTAAATGCTACATCTGTGAAGCTTCAACACTCATGTTTCAAATTTTCAGCCATGTGTTTAGTAACAAGTGAAACTCAGACTTAAAGGAAGTCATGGGACTTCACTAAGGCCACAGATTATGCTGGAGCCATGGTGGCCTGCAACATCCTCAGTCCCTGCTGTTCTGGTGGGCTTAACACAGTGTCTTATCCAATAAATACTAAGTATCTCATAGGTAGACCAACACCCGTGGGACTGTGGACCGTAGCTGGCAAATGCCTCCGTCAGGTAAATCTTTTCTACTCACCGAATGGTTTTTCTATAGAGAAAAAAGTTAGTGTTCACACAACAAATGTATGTCTTTGTTGCCATGGAAACAAATCTTCAGGCATCTTTCTTGAGATAGCTTTACTTCCAAATTTCCAAGGCCTGGCTGCCCAGCCTGGAGCCCACTGGGGAAGCCAGAAGAAGAAGAAACAAAGGGTTATGTCTTCAGGCTCCACACATGAAGAAATCTTGTGGGGAAAGCAGGATTCCCAGAAACTCCAAGGGGGATAGGAGGACGGGATGTCAGATTGTGAGAACTTCCTGGGTATAGGCTTGGTGCCGATATACATTGTTTCAAATTCATAATTCTTGCCCCAGATTCTTTTCCATTCATTACTTTTTCTTTCTTTATTATTCTAGTAGTTACGTCTTAAGAAAGCCAAATTGTCACCTGAGGATCTGTACATTTTAGAACCTTTGACATTCTTATCTTATGGCTCCTCAATGAGGGCAGATAACGTAAAAATTTCAAAACACGTTTGTATACAGAACTTGGTCTAGAACTGCCATTATTTGTGTCATCTTTCAGGATCCTCTACATCACTGTGAGACTTGGGGCCATTTCTTTTTCATGTGATTCATAGGTGGGATGTAAATAATTTCTTTGTATTTATGAAATAGCCTTTATATTTGTTATTTGAGTTGAGGAGATAGCCCAGAGTATAAAGGCACTGTCCATCAAGGCTGACAATCTCGGTTTGATCCTCAGGATTCACATGGTGGCAGGAGAGAATCAACTCACTCACATAGTCTTCTGACTAACACACACACAGACACACACAGACACACACACACAGACACACACACACACTCACACATAGACACACATGCAAATACACACACTATGGCATATGCACCCCTGCACACATAAATGCAATAAGATTATTTGCTTATACTCGTGATATACTCTTTTATATCCACGAACTATTCATTTGTATTAAGAAACTATTCCTTGGGCTGGAGAGATGGCTCAGAGGTTAAGAGCACTGACTGATCTTCCAAAGGTCCTGAGTTCAATTCCCAGCAACCACATGGTGGCTTACAACCATCTGTAATGACATGTATTGCCCTCTTCTGGCCTGCAGGCATACATGCAGACAGAATATTGTATACATTATAAATAATAAAGAAAACATTTTTAAAAAAGAAACTATTCCTTTTTAATGCTTTTTCTAGGCACAACTCATAAAGTTTGGTGCCCTTAATACTACCCCAAAGACCCATAACAACCCTTGCTCAGATGGTGTTGATTTAAAAGGTATCGTCCTTCTGGCCCATGTCCTTTAATGTCAAGCATTCATAGAAAGACATAACAACAGGGCTGGAAGATGCTCGGTGGGTAAAGTCCTTCTGCAAACCCGAGCTCTTGAGCTCTATGCCCAGGACCTACACAGTGCAAGGAGAACCCTTCCTTAGCTGTCCCCAGGGCAGTTGGAACCCCAGCTGAACAAGGGATAGAAAAGCACTTCCTTCACCAGTGGAACCAACTGCTCTGCTTTGAATTTTTAATTGAGGTCCAAACAAAATTAAAAAGCAAACACATTTAGTTGGAACCCCACCCCCGCCCTTGAGGAGCCTGTATGTGTTTAACCAGCTGCCCACTGCCCTGCTTCTTCAGCTTTGCTCCTCCGGCCCTGCTGTCTGCCACTTGGAATTCCTCTAGTGCCAGAACATTCCCTATATGTGGTCATTCTAGGGAGGAACAGGCTGAACTCAAAGTCACTAATTCCATCTGACAACCAGTCAGAGTTTGCAGGTCTTTATTTGGAAACTACCCTAGTCCAAAAATGTGCCAAGATCTGTTCATTCTCCCTCGGGCCATGATACCCAATCTGGGCCTCTCTACCCTGGGAAATTTTAGTGACAGGAAAGAGGCTTAAGCTATCTAAGCTGATCATTTAGCATTTGGCCACACGTGCCGAGGGCTGGAATGAGCTTTATGTCTCAGTGGCTAGCACAGAGACTGAGAATACCCTGTATTGAGGGTAGCTCTCCCGCCACAGGGCCCTCTCTGGCTCCCTCAACTTCATAAAATATTCTCACATGTCCTGGGAAATGACTGGGCTGTTGTAGGATGTGTCCTTGAGACCTACAGTGGAAGGAGAGAGCTGACTCCCAGTGTCCTCTGATTTTCAGACACACTGTGGTATGTTAATTCAACACACACACACACACACACACACACACACACACACACACACACACACACACAAAAACAAATAATCGAAAGGATGTTCCATGCTATGAAAGAAACATGGCTCAGTTGAGAAAGTGATTTTGCACAAACATAAAGACCCGGGTTTGATTCCCAAAACCCACATAAAAACATCAGGCGTTTTGTTCTGTACTTCTAACCCCCATGCTGGGGAGGCAGAGGAAGATCCCTGGCACTCAGTGGCTAGCCAGTGTAGCCTACTGTGCAAGATTCAGATCAGTGGGACCCTGTCTCAAACAAAAAGGATCGTATTCTGAGGATTAACTCTTGAAGTTGATCTCACAAACTTAGCCATAGTCACAGAGCATACATGTATCCACCCAAACACACACAAAATAATGTCCAGCAGAAGAGAGGCAGGTTATAGCCATTCTGGTGGAGAAACTTTTGTTTATTAATTTAAACCATTCAATGTTGAGCATTCACGCACTGTCCTAGGCACTGAGAAAGACAAAGTCTAGGATGTGAGTGGGGAAGAAGAATAATTAGGGCTACTGTGCCATGTAGTAAACAGGAAGTGCCATGGGACTGCACACTGGAGACAAACAAATAAGATGGGAGGGGGGCAGAGGAACCTTCCCAGGGTAGACAGCTTCAGAGGAAAAATACCAGCTGATTCTGGAAGCAGGGTGGGGTGGGGCTCAGCAGACTGTAGAAACAGCTTATGTAAAGACACGGTCACACAGCAGGAGGCTTCATGACTGAGACAGAGTGAGTCAGACCCTGACAAGAGGAAACAGGCGTTCGTGTGTGTTTCTCAACCACTGATGTAACAAAAATATAATAGAGAGCATAATTAAGAATTCATGGTGGTGTGGACATAAGGGCATATATCTTTAATCATGGAACTTCAGGCTGAGGAAAAGGGATCTTGAGTATGAGGTCTCCTTCCACTCACCCCCCTTCATTCAAAAAAGCATGGTGAAAGGTTCTTCTAGCTGGTGCAATGAGACAGTGCCCTCAAGAGCATGGTTCATGGACCAGTAGCATCAGCACCACCTGAGATGTGTCTGAATAAAATTCGATGGAACCAGGCATACCAAGGAAAAATCCCACAGTGGCTTCTCGGTGTCCTATCCCTCTAGCTGATCATGGTACAAGTTAGCCCCCCTAGATACAAGGCTATCAAATGACAATCAGTGTTACTCCAGCAAAGATCCTGATGGTGTGTCTGTTGGGTCCCTTCCACATCCCATGTTTGACACAGCTTTTACCCTGACCTCGAAGCAAGAGTCACCTCTTTCCTTCAGTGTCCACACCACCAGGATTTCAGAATCCTGAACTTCTCTGGGTCCTCAAGCCCTAACAATTCATATGTCTGTGCCTCGGGCTTCTTTAGCTATAAAATAGAGGTAATTGTATGCCCACCTCATAGGGTTGAGTTAAGGAAGTTAATACAAGTAAAGTACCTCAATCACTTCCTGGCTAAGTAGACACCATGGCCACACTTACTCTCTGTTGCAATCATTCCTCTACTTGCCTGTCACAGCCTCTGGTCCCACAGGCTGTACTTCCTCCTTCTGATCCAAAACCCGACCCACTGGACATCCTGAAACACCTTCATGTTGAATTAGTCATTCCCTCTCTCCATGGGTCCTCAGTGTGTCCCATGGTCATTATTACTTTAAACACTATTCTTTCATTCCATTTTTAAACAGATAAGAGGAGACCTGCTTGGGGGTGAAATCAGGGTGGTGGGGGCAGGCCCTTTCAACCACCTCCTAGGATCCCAAGATTCTCCTCAATGTCTCCTGGGAGACAAGGAGTCCAGTGGGAATTTCCAGCTTGCAAAGTTCAAACAGCTCTGGGCCTGTCAAGGTGCTCATTTGCTTCAAGGTCATGTTTTCTATGAAGCAAAAAGGCTCCATTGTTGGAGCTGTTTTGGGATGACCTTAGCCTTGATCTGAATGTCCCACCTAACTGTCAGCTGCCAATCTTCCAAGTTAGGCCAGCCCCAGGAGACCACTTCTTCCTTTCAACCCTGATGCTCCTTATATTTGTCAAGCATCCTCCCCAAAGGCGAGGAACAGACTCTGGGGAGCCCTGAGAACAGAGACACCCAGAAGAGCTATTTCCAACTGAGCGTGTCTTGGCCAGCTGCCCAGGCTTTGTTCCACTTTCTGATGTTCTGTAGAATCTTCTCGTCACATCGCTAAGAAAAACACAACGGAACACTCACATCCCCCTTCTGTTTTTAGTAACTTTTATTCTATTTTCTGATTATAAAACGTGTGACCAATACATGGGGAGATCTATGTAAAACACAGACATTTAAACAATGTAATAAGCTACAATGTCACCAAACAAAAATGAGCATTTCTAACTCTTCAGTGTATTTCCTTTGAGTATTTTTTGCATGAATATACCCATATTCGGTCACACAATTTGGATCATGATTATAGAACACTAAGAAACCTTAAGAAATCAAAACTTTTACTAATGTAATACTGTTTGTTCAATTGGCAGTGCTTATTCAGTAAGCAAAGCTAACATTTATTGAGTGCTTGGTTTGTGCAGGCCTTGTGGTTGGTATTGATTTGTACAGTAATGAACAGATAGATGTTCAGCCTCACAAGAACAATACCAGTAGCACAATCACAGTCAACAATAGCAAGGATACTTTCAACAAACGAACTTGAAAACAAAGTTGCAAAGTGCACTGAGAGCGAGGGGGGGGAGAGCACGTGATGCCCGGGTTTTCATACCTAAGGTTCCCTAACCAGGCTCATGTGTTGCAGGCGTGGTCCCAGTTGGTGCTATTTCACGGCTTAGAGAGGTGATGAATGCTTGAGAAGGTGGGGACCTACAGAATTAAGTCCTTTGAAGAGCGTATCCTGTCTCCAGCTGCTTATCTACTTTCTGCTTCTTGTTGCCATGAAGTGAGCTGCTTCGTTCAGCCAAATGTTCTCTGCCACGATGTCCACCCTCATTCCAGGCCCACAACAACGGGACCAGCTGACCCCACACTGGAACTTTGGAATTCGTAAAAAGTAATAATTCTGAAATCTTGGAAGCAACAAGTCCTTCTCTTGGGTTGATTTTCTCAGGCGTTTGGTCCAGAGGCAATTGTGAGGCAGCTGACTACAGACAGAACGTGAAGCCTGTCTGGGGACCCAAGAACAAGCTCCACAAGGAAGTGTCGTTTCATTGCCAGACTCACGGGCTGGGTGGCTGGCAATAAGAGAAAGAGGGAAGGAGACAACCCCCAATTGGGTAGGGTTTGCAGGACTGATACCACAAAAGCACCGCAAGCAAATGCTGTCCAGCAGCACGCACTGCTGCTCTCCATCACTGCTGCTCTCCCGCACTGCTGCTCTCCCGCACTGCTGCTCTCCCGCACTGCTGCTCTCCATCACTGCTGCTCTCCCGCACTGCTGCTCTCCCGCACTGCTGCTCTCCATCACTGCTGCTCTCCATCACTGCTGCTCTCCATCACTGCTGCTCTCCATCACTGCTGCTCTCCCGCACTGCTGCTCTCCTGCACAATTCTGCAGCGCGGCTTGGGTCTGGGTGATCTTATCTCAATTCAGTGGGGATTAAACCTGAGCTCTAGGTTGTTTTGGGATCTGCTTCAAGGGTCCTATGCAGACATAAATGGCTCTAGAGATGTTCTCTGTCATGGTGGATGACAGAAAGGGAGAGGGCCAAACGAACTTACCGTGACTTTCTCAAGCCCTGGCTGTCATCGTCTGTGAGCACGCATCGGCCAGCAGGCCAGGAATTTAGCCAGAAAACATCCAATCTCCTTCAGAGACGCCCTGGAAGCTTCATTATAGGGACAGAGCAGAGAACTGGAAACAAAACCACAATCTATCGCCTGGACCAAAGATAAGGCATGAGCAAAGATCCCCAAGTCAGGAGAGAACTAGGGTGAAGGTCACCGTGATGACAGGGACAATGATGGTCTTGCAGAGGCAGAAAGTATCCAGTTTTTACTTTCACTGCATTGAACTATCAAACTGAACTTCTCAACAAGACATGGAGAAAAGAGATGAGATAAGAAACCTCTAGGAGCTGACCTTCCCAACACCATTTTCTCATTCTTTTCTCTAGTGAAATACTATCTTTCCAAGGCTCCCTTGCAGCTAAGGATTGTCATGTGACACACTTCTGGCAAATGAGACAAAAGCTTTTGCTTAGTCTCTAAAGGTTTTTTTGGACTATGTAATAGAAAGGAAATACAATTTAAATTTTCTGTATTTTTTTTCTTACTAAACTCTTATCCTGAACACAAATGTGATGCCCGGAAGCATGGTAGCTATGATACAATAAGCATGAGAAGAGAGGGGATATTTAATAGTGAAGCAAGAATGTGCAGTGACAGGATTCATAACAACATTCCCAACATATGCCTACAGTCTAGACTGTCTATGCTGGGAAGTATTCTCATGCAAGAAATATAAGCCTCTTTTGATAAAAGACATTGTAAGTTGGATTTTCTTTTATTTGATCTTACATTAATTCTGTACAAATGATGTGGTCTAATTTATGTTCTAATGATTTGGATGTTATTTCATAAGAATGATTTTTGTGAAGTAGAAAAGGGGAGGAGAGCAGGAGACGATGAGTGAACTGGGTAGCAGCCCAACAGGGAGGACAGGGAGTCCTGGCTACGGTGGAGGTTAAGATATTAAACATTGGTTGGTGCCTTTAAAAAAAAAAAAGAATTGACTTGGGGTGGCGCTGGGGAGGTAGTTTGGTAGGTTAAATGTTTGCCACACAAACACAAGGACATGAGTTTGGACGTCCACTACCCATGTAAAAAGCTGGGAATCGTGATATGCATCTGTAACCCCAACACTGAGGGGACAGGGACAAGCAGGCAGCAGAGCTTACGGCCAGCCAGTCCAGACAGTCAGTGAGCTCCAGTTTCATTGAGGAACTCTGTCTCAAAAATAACGGAAAGCCATAAAAGAAAGACACCTGATATTGGCCTTTGGCCTCCACTGCAAGCACACACACAGAGGCATAGCTGTACACACGTGTGTGCACACACACACACTCAGAGGGAGACAGAGACACAGAGAGATATGCATGCCGCCCACACACAAAGAATTGGCTTAGTGCTGGAACGCTTTATATTAGGGCCATTAGTTCAGCCTTTCTGGCTACAGTGGAAGGAGCATGGGGAGGTTTCAATCACTGCTGTCTGGCTGACCACTGCGTATCCTGCTTTATGTTCTTCACTCAGAGCATAAAAAGTTCCCATCAGTAAACCACATCTCTCCCTGATTGCCCAGGGATTGGTCACTTACGTCTGGCACAGGCTGAGGAGATGGTCTCAGTACACAGTGTGCCAGAGCAAAGATTTCTGTGAGTATGAGCGAGGTAGGGTTTAGGGTGCCACAAGTATTGATAGGCATCTGTCTTGGCTAGTTTTATGTCAACCTGGCATAATCTAGAATCATCTGGAAGGAGGGAACCTCAATTGAGAAAATGTCTCCATAAGATCTAGCTGTCGGGCATTTTTGTAATTAGTGGTTGATGGGAGAGGACCCATTCCACCGTGGGCACTGCCATCCCTGGGTTGGTGGTCCTGGAATCTATAAGAAAGCAGGCTGAGCAATCCAGCAAGCAGCACTTTTCCATGGTCTCTGCATCAGCTCCTGCCTCCAGGCTCCTGCCCTGTTTGAGTCCCGGTCCTGACTTCCTTCCGTGATGAACCGCGATGGGGTAGCATAAGCTTAGCAAACCCTTTCCTCCCGAGTTTACTTTGGCCATGTGTTTCATCACAGCAACAGTAACCCTAACTGAGACACCATCTCTGGTGGCCAATCAGAATTGCCTAATATTTTGTTAATCTACTCCCAGTTAATGACACATGCCTCTTTCATTATAGGACAACCTTTACTTGATATGGTATAAAAGCTTCTAACGGTTGCCTCCGTGTCAGATTAGAAGCTTTTTCAACTGGGAGAGCTTTGCCTGGCGCTCTTCTTCACACAGAGGACCAACTCTGATGCTGCCACCGCTAATTTCTTTGGAAAATACTCGTCAGGCATCACTTCTATCCACAGCTATTGAGTCAACACCTAGAAGACAAGGCCATTTTTTTATGTCAAATAACGAAAAAGGCTTTTGGAGATCAGGCACGCCCAAAGCTGAGGCTTCCATGAGAGCCTGCTTTAGCTAGTTAAAGAATATCCCACTTAATCATCCTAGTTAAGGTATTCAGAATCTGGGCCCTTGAAAGCCTCTTAGTGAGATTTCGAAAATCTAATTTCCACAGAATCCAGTCATCCCCCAAAGAATTAATGTTGTCTTTGTCTGTGGTGCAAGTGATTCAATTTAGCTTGAACTCTACATGAGGATAATTGTTATAGCCTCAGAAACAAAATATATCCCTGATTGTTCATTTTCTTGCTGCGTTATCCAGCCCTTTTTCCTGGAAAATTCAGTGGCCTTGAGAGACTAAAGGACATTTTGGATTCTGGTGGTATTTTAGTTTGAACTTTCCTTGATAGGGTTGCATAGCAAAATGTCATCTACACATTTGTAGAATGTCTTCTTCTGGCAAAAGTAAGCCCCTAGTGTCTTTTTATAATACCCTAATGAAAAGATCGGAGCCATCCTGAACCCTTAAAGGAGGGCGGAACAAGTATACTGTTGGCACACTGTAGTCACTGGATGCTCCCATTCAAATGCAGGCAAGTACCAAGAGTCGGAAAGAAATATAAAAGGGGCATCTTTTAGGTGTGACACTGTGTGTGTGCTACTTAGTAGACTTGGGGCCTTAGAAAGAAGGATTTAGGGATGATCCACCAGCTGATCCAGTGGAATTATTGTCTCTTTGACAAACCTATGGTCTATACCATGAGGAATTCCCCCATTTGACTTGATTACTTGAAGGATTCATATATTACGTGGAGACTGGCAAGGGACCAGTAGACCATGTTTTAGAGCATTTTCAATGATAGGCTGTGATCTTGTTCTAGCATCCCCTCTTAATGAAAACTTTTCTACTGGAATAGCTTGCCCCAGGCTCTCACTGGATTTTGACTGGGCTAACAGTTTTGACTCCACTTGGCATCCCTGTGTCCCAAACAGCTTTGTGAGAATTCTTCAGGGCACTACTGAGGCTGGGTCTACCATAACTCTGGGGTTATTGCAGAATTGCTGGATGGCCCCTCAACTTTAAGGGATAACCAGGAATATATTTTAAAACCTGGCCTTCTAATTTTCACAGTAAAATACTGAAGTTAGGGAATTCCTTTATCCTTACTATCTTTATATATTGGGAGGAAAGATTTCTGGAAAAAGAGGCAAGAACTAAATGATTGGCCCCGGTATCTGCAGGCAGCTGCCTTGTCTAGGGCAATTCAAGGCCCTTCAGCAGATATTGAGCTGTCTGGAACCAGAGTCAGTCTGTCCTCAGGCACTTTTGGTCCTATAAGGAGGCCATGATGTTGGGGATTTGCCCCTCTCTTATCTGAAGATGGGGACATTGAAGGTCAGGCCCTTGGGTCCTTATATGGCTGCAGGGATGATCTAGCACAGTTGCATGTCCAATGGGCTGAGCTTTTACGGAGACCTCTTATGGGAATTCCTCAGGGAACAGGTTTGGCCAGGAGGATCTTCAAGTGCAAACACAATGATGTGGTCCCCTTTATTCTCCTCTCTTCCTGGTGTGCTTCCTCCAGATCTTGGTTACGGAACACTGAGAAGGCAGTGTCTAGTAGCTGAGCCCGAGGGGTCTGAAGTCCCATCTGCAGTTTCTCAAGCTTTCTACTGATGTCAAGGGCTGGGCACTAATAAAATTCTGGCTTTAAAGGGCTTGTCCTTGTCCTTTAGGAAATGAGGAATCAAATTGGAAATTTCCTCAAAGATTAAATGAGCCTGTTAAAAAATAAGGCAGGATTTTCTTTCCTGAGTGAGCTCCATGGACCTTGCCATGATTAATAGGTTTACCCCATCCCGTCAATACAACTGTCTATCATCATTCTATGGCTAGGACTCCAATTAGTGAGTTCTGGACCTGGGATGACCTGTGCACTGGGCTGATGGACATTAGGACTTTGAGTAAATGGCCCATCTGCATCATCTCTGTTGTCCCATGGGGTACAGCAGGTAACCTAGTACAGTGGTCTATAAATAGAGGTCCCTCCATGTACACTCTTGGGATAAAGTTAAGGTCTGGAAATTACTGGTAAATCCGATGAATCCTCAGAGAAGATCCCAAGGTCCCTGCGTCGCTGGAGATCTGTGACTGAAAAGGGGTCTCTGACTCGAGTCACCTCTGTAGAGCCAGGCACGTCTCTTAAGAGAAGGGTCATAGTCATTGGAGAAGATGGTCCCCAGAAGGCTCTACTCCCAGCACATCCTAGATCCCCTTTTTTCTTGTGACTTGGAGTAAATGGAAGAATGTGGCTGGTGGGGGTGCAGGGGTTGCCAGAGCCCTGACAGTGGGAGGAGACTCTTTCTCCAGGGCCTCTTGTCTCTTTTTTAAGAAGTAGGGTTTGGACAAAGACAGGGTTATCCAGGATATTATAAATTTCTTCTTTTGGTTTCTCTTTTCACAGCCCCCTTTCCTGGTAGAGAGCTATGAAAGTCTGAATATAAGGTGCCTTAGGCCATTTCCCTTGTTTTCTACAAAATATAACCAGTGGCAGACTGGTGATTTAATTTAAACTTTCATCCTTTGGCCAGATTCCCCCATCACCCAGCTTGTATCAAGGCCAGCACAGTCTTAAGTAAAACATTAACCTCTCTTTTCTTTCTCTTTCTTTATCTCTCTCTCTCTCTCTCTCTCTCTCTCTCTCTCTCTCTTTCTTTGTTCTCAATATCAAACTTATCCCAGTTCTTGAGGATTCGTTGTAGTTGGAAATCGAAGAAAATTAAAGGTGAATTCCTAAGAAGGAGAGGGAGAGAGAGGTACTGGACTTCCTCAAGCATCCTTCAGAGCCCCCAATGCAGTCCCACCTCTCAGCAATGACCACATGTGAAGCCAAGATGACTCTCCTCTACCACCATCCCCAAGGCCATCCTGACACAGCATGACCTGTCAGCAATGACTGTGTGTGTGCATGCGTGTGTGTATTACTGGCATGTGTGGTTTGCACTGAGCTATCTGATTAGGGTGTTGTTTTCTCGTGAATCCCTGAATCACCCGCATCTGCATCATGGCTGCTCGAGTCTCCTCTATACAAACCGTTGATCCCTATTTCTATTTGGGTGTCTTAAATACACACCCAGACTGTAGCCGTAGGTGCCTCTGAGGCACATGAGTGAGACCCCTACAGCGGACGCAGTGAAGCTCATACTGACAAGGGTGGCTTGAAGATTTTCATTTTGTGGAGTTTCAACAATTTTTATGTTTATACTCGGACATCTAAGTATTCAACGTTGAGAGGTTGGATACTGTTATTCAAGTTAGAGATAGTTTTATATCACTGTTATAATAATAGTTACTAAAATCCATCATTTGAGCTCATGACATGATCTCAGCCAAGTCATCTTGCGTAGCCAACATCATCTGAGGTGGAACATAAGCCACCAGTGCAGCATGTGGGTGTTAGGAGCTGAATTCTTCAGGGTAAAGGTGAATCTGAGTTAAAATTTCAGTAAGGCTGACTGACTAGAACTTCGGGGATTGTGGAGAGTTGGAATGTTGCAGGTCCAGAGCCAGATTAACCCATCTTTACCACTTAGTTGCCATGCATTGTACACTTCTATACATGGACAATACATGGCATTTGAAATTGTACAAACAGACCCTTATCTTCTACCATCCCAAGGTCAAGAATGTCATCAAATAGCTTCCAAAATCTCTGCCAGAAGTGTCACCTACCTGACATCCCGCCAACATATTTGTAAAATGTCTTGGCTTATGTTTCTTTGTTCTGTTACTATTAAAACTTCATCACACTGTTAGCACATTGGAACACAGACATTGAGGTTAACTGGATCTGTGCTCCTGGTCCTTGGTCACTCATGTTTGGCTCCAGAATAAACTCTCTCTTATTCCCTTGTTTCTGCGTGGACAGTGTTAATTAGTGCGTGGGTGATCTATTGGGCACCTTGTGGCATTTGATTCACGAGTTCTTTAGCTGAAGGGTGCAGTGCTTGCATAGATTAAGGACAGAACCCTTTGCAGCTATAATTACAGCTCTAAATGAGTCAGCTGCCCACCAGGGCCACACACTGGGGCCTGTGCCCAGGGACAGAGCTGCAGCAGTAGGGGCGGCATAAGTGGGAGGAATGGAGTCATTGCGGACTCATAAGCTCTCTGCGGGTTGGCTAATTTGAACAATATCATGGGCAAATATAGTTGGTATCAAGCTGTCTGATTCTTGGAGAGCCAGGTCAGAAAAGCATTTATATGTGGGGGAGGATATAATGTATACTGTGTGTGTTATGAATGTTCTTCTGTGGTGTGTGTATGTGTTTTAATGTGTGGTGTGTGTGGCATATGTGGGGGTGTGGGTGTGGTATATGTGTTGTGGATATGATCTCTGTGTGTGTGGTATGTGTGTATATGTGGTATGTATGTGTGTGTGGTGTGTGTATGGTGTGTGTTTGTGTGTGTGTGGTGTGTATGTGATCTGAATGTGGTGTGTGTAGTGTTCGTGGTGTGCATGTGTGTATGTGTGCTGTGTGTATGTAGTGTGTGGTATGTGTGTATGTGGTATGTGTGTGGTGTGTTGTATGTGGTATGTGTGTGTGATATGTGTGGTGTATATGTGTGGTGTGTGTGTATGTGTGTATGTGGTGGGTGTGCATATATGGTGCGTGTGTATGTATGTGGGTATGTGGTATGTGTGTATGTGGGTATATATGTGGGGGTATATGTGTGATATGTATGTAGTATGTGGGTGTAGGTGTGTGTTTATGTAGTATGTGTGTACATGGTGTGTGTGTGGATGTGCTGTATGTGTGTATATGTGTGTGTGGTGTATGTGTGTGTGGTGTTGTTAGGCATCAGAGCAAGAACTTTATTCAGGCTAGATAAGCACTCTATGTCTGAGAGACACACCCAGTCAACACAAGGTAGCATGTTTTGCTTTTGTTTTTGTTTTTTAAGATTAAAAAAAATACAGCTTTATCTCAGGGTGATGAGAAACAGTGATTGGCTTAGAGTATGGTCACATGACTTTGACAGCAGGTACATTACGGGGGGGGGACTTATAGTTATAGAAGGACAAAGAACATCACATATAGACAAGTCTCCTAGAGCCACACATATCCACTCCTCATTGTCACCAGCTGCCCAAATAGACCATCATCTCCACATTTCCTGCTTCATCTCTTTCCCCACTGCTATGAACTGAATGTTTGTGTTGCCTTAGTCAGTGTTCTATTGCTGTGAAGAGACACCATGATCATGGCAATTTTAATAAAAGAAAGGGTTTAATTGGGACTTGATTACAGCTTTAGAGGTTTAATTCATTATTAGTTTAGTGGGAAGCATGGCAGCACACAGGCAGTCATGGTGCTGGAGAAGTAGTTGAGAGTTCTACATCCTGATCTGCAGGCAGCACGGAGAGAAAGCCACTGGGCCTGACTTGGGCTTTGGAAACCTGAAAGCCCACTCCCAGTGACACACTTCCTCCAACAAGGCCACACCTCCTAATCCCTCCCAAGTCTCCCCAATGACTAAGCATTAAAATATATGAGCCTGTGGTGGCCGTTCCTATTCAAACCACCACACCTTCCATACACAAGGAAAAAGACCCCTATCATACACCAGATCTACTGGCAGCTTGGCCTTAAACTGCCCAGCTACCAGAATTGTGGGAAATGAAGTGTTTGCTGAAGACACAGTCTGTCTATTGTAATAGTGGCCTGAGCAACTCTCATGAACTTCCCTATATCTGAGTGCTCACTGTGCATCTATTTCACATATTTCTGTATGTCCCTCAAGACCCAGCATGTTGTCCCCACTCTCCCTGCACCCTGCCTATGTTCTTGTTTTTTGTTTGTTTGTTTGTTTGTTTGTTTTTTGGTTTTTTGAGATAGGGTTTCTTTGTAGCTTTGGAGCCTGTCCTGGAACTAGCTCTTGTAGACCAGGCTGCCCTCGAACTCACAAAGATTTGCCTCCCGAGTGCAATGGGCAAACCCAGTCAAGCACTCAACAAGTCAGACAGTGGATACTCTGCTGCAGAGGCTGAGACTGCACTTTGACTCACAGCATTGGCACAGATTCACTTGGCTTGTCCAACATAATGGCAGGACAGTTCTTGGGTGGTTTTAAAAGGCCATTTCTTCAGAGTCAATATCTTTCATGCAATCCTTGTCATCCAGCATAATTGTGCTGCTGAAATGCACAGAGTATTGAGGGTGTCAGGGTGCATGCCTATAACCCAGCACATGGAAAGAAAACACAATCTAACTCAAAACAAAAACCAACAAACAAGCTGCACTGGGGAGGACCATCTAGGCCTCTGCCACCAATAAGACTGCACAGGAGGATGATTGGCTTAAGAAAGATAAGATCTTCAGTGGTGAGTCTCCCATTGGGGGACCACATGGGTGGGAGCTGGCCTAGGAACTCAGGGGTCCAAAAGAGAACAAGTGTAGTAGATTGCATCCATTGCCCCAATTCTTCCCGCTCCTTACATCCATGTCACTTATAGCGTGACATGGCAGGGTGTTTTGCAACTCTTGACAGGGTGCATGACCACGAGGATTTCTTTGATAGGAGAATGAAGAAGGGATAGCAGGGGGCAGCAAGACCTGGGCCTGAAGTGGTCTTGCTTATTTCTATTGGCTATCTGACATTCTGTCATATCATGAGGACATAATTCCCATGATGAAACACTGGTCCCAGGAGGAGAGAGAGAGAAGCTTAAGGAACAAGCCCTTATTCCAGAATTCCAATAAGGTTCTGGGATGTCCACAGTGCAGCATTGCAGTAGTGCTGACTTTTATGATGGCCAGAACCCAGATCCACCAGAACCACGGAGAGACAAAAAGCAAAGGCAGAATAGTGTAAAGAGGACTCATGGGGAGATGTCTCAATTAGTTTGGATCC
The DNA here is from genome assembly GCA_004026605.1 of Ondatra zibethicus. Classification (NCBI taxonomy): domain Eukaryota; kingdom Metazoa; phylum Chordata; class Mammalia; order Rodentia; family Cricetidae; genus Ondatra; species Ondatra zibethicus. The sequence continues at coordinate 29,982 of PVIU01010758.1, read as the reverse complement.
CCAACATCCACACAAAAGCCAGACATGGTGGCACCTGCTTACAATCCCAGCCCTGGGGAAGTAAAGACAAGAGGACCACTGGGCTTGCTAGCCCGCCGGTCTTGCCAAGCAGATGAGCACTAGATTCAGTGAGAGGCTTTCTCTCAAAAAATGAGGTGGCTAAAAATTGGGAAGACACACAGTGTCAACTTATGTCCCCTCCACTACTCCCACAGACATACACACACTTGTGTATTCATGTGTATATATCCACACATGTATACACACACACACACACACACACAGAGTATTGATAAACACTCTCATATATGCAGCGTGTCCTTTCGGGTTGACAAGACACAAGTCGGTTTAGCCTCCTTCTGATAGGATGCCACTGAGGCAGGTACACAAATCGGAGGAGCTGTCTTCAAATTAGCTCCAAGCTGCCTGTCTAGAGATGCTCTTATCTGTGCCTGCCATTGACGTCTGGGCAGCACCTTTCCACATTCCCATGAGATGAGCTGCTCAGGGTGGACATGACTGATGAAGAGCAGCGGAGCTGGGCCCTAGATGCAGACTTTCAGCAAAGTCTCCAGGTGACCCAGGGTGGTCTTCAGATCTTAAGTTCCAGTCTCCACCTTAATAAGGGAAGCTGTATACACACCTGTAGTAGTCAGGATGGCCAGATCATGCTGCAGTAACAAACTCCCTCCCCAAGCCTAGTTACTTCAAAAACGTTTATTTCACATCATTAATACTGTCCTCACTAAGGACACACGCACAAAAAAAAAAAAAAAAGAAGAAGAAGAAGAAGAAGAAGAAGAAGAAGAAGAAGAAAAAAAAAAAATCAAGACACACCTGACTCTGACTCAGTTCATGTCTGGAAAAGACACATGGTGTGTTCACAGGCCAGGGTTTGCTTATAATCATACCTAACTTCAAATAGGCAAGGGGCACGATTTGGCCTATTACCAGGGAGGAAAAGCAGGCCATTAGTAGACATTGTGCTGTCTTGGGCTGCTGGATATTTACAATAGTTAAACATCTGAAATGTTTCCTTCTTCTAATGGCAACCCCCAAACTATCCTTTTATTGTCTTCTCTAACACAGTGTCTCAGCTATTAGTATGGAACCGAGCAATTGACTAAGGTCACTTCTATCTTTGAGATTTACAGAAAACTGGCTGAGTCTCCATCTCCTCTCTTGTAGGTTCCTGGGGTCACCTCCAGCATCATCTTCAGCAAGTGTGAGTCTCATTCACTGCGCTGGCCTTTGTCACCTCCGTGCTCCATCTGACACAAGACTCTGCCTCGTTCCCTTGCAGTCTCCTAATGTCTTCTTGCAAAGCGCCTATTTCTAGTGTGGGTTCTACTAGTGTGAGAAAATATCATAATCAAGATTGACTTGTGCAGGTAACACCTTATCTTGGCTTATAGTTCCAGAAGAATCCGAGTTCGCTACGGCAACAAGCAGCAGACAGAAAGCTGAGCGATCCCATCTGCAACCGCTAACACAGAGAGTGAACTGGAAGTGGGGCTAGATTATGAACTCTCAAAGTCCAGCTCCAGTGACAGTCTTCCTCCAGAAAGGCGACACCTCTTTCCCAAACAGAGCCACATTTGGGGGACCAACTGTACTTGAAATGTCCTGGGGGGCATTTTCACTCAAACCCTCACACAAGCAAAAGCCCCTCAGTGTTGGCTGTCCCCTCTCCTGTCAGCTTCTGCCCACCCGTCACTGCTCTTGCTCTCCGTTAAATAAGAGGCTAGTTTTGTGGAGCACTCACCTGCCCGCCACAAAACCCGGGGAGGACAGTGCTGTGAGCATTCACCTGCCCCGCCACAAAACCCGGGGAGGACAGTGCTGTGAGCACTCACCTGCTCCCTCACAAAACCCAGGAGGACAGTGCTGTGAGCACTCACCTGCTCCCTCACAAAACCCAGGAGGACAGTGCTGTGAGCACTCACCTGCCCTGCCCAGGTACAGTACAGTGTTTCAGTGCACACTACCACTGACGGGACTGAGACTTAGGGAGGAAAGAAAGGGACCCAACCCTCTCTGTCTTTGTCCAACTTCATCTCTCTTACCTCAGGCATGTGAGAGATCAGACCTTCTGCTCAAATGTTCAAGAAAACCTGGAATATATTGCCTTAAGATGCAGCCAGTAGCATCATCTGCCTGGCATCTTGATCTTAAACTCCAGTGGCAAGTCCACAAACATGGACTCCTCCCCTCCATGAGCCAAGTTCTGCTGTCTGTTCCAAGGATCAAGGAGGAGGATGTGGAGGACTTGTATTTGAGCTAAGTCAGGATTAGCAGGACACTTCCCATATTCACAGTGGTGGAAGTGTCCCCAGCAAAGTGTCAGAGAGCTCAATGAGGGCGAGGGCAAGGTGTCTAGAAAACTCCTCATGACCGTCATCAGGAAAGTTTACTGTCTCCATGACCAAGGCAATTCCTGTTAAAAAAAAAAAAAGTATTTGATTGGGGCTTGGCTTCAGTTTCAGAGATTTAGACCATTTTCATCAGGGCAGAGAGCGTTGTTGCATACAGGCAAGCACTGAAGCAGTAGCAGAGAGCTACGTACTGATCCATAGCAGAGAGAGAGGAGAAAGAGAGAGAGAAAGAGAGAGAAGCTTGGCATGAGCTTTTGAAACCTCAAAGCCTGTACCCAGTGACACACTTCTTCCAACAAGGTTATAACCCTTCAAACCCTCTCAAAGAGTTCCAATACCTGGTGACTAAGCACTCAAATAGATGAGGCTATGAGGGCCATTCTTTTACTTTTTTGAGCTTCTTTTTTATTTTCATTTTTTAAAGCAATCTTATTTTACATACCAATCCCAGTTCCCTCTCCCTCCTGTCTTCCTACTCCTCCCACCTTCTCCCCAACCCACCCCATCCACTCCTCAGAGAGGGTGAGGCTTCCCATGGGGAATCAACAAAGTCTATCACATCACTGGAGGCAGGACTAAGGTCCTCCCCCCTGTATCTAGGCTGAGCAAGGTATACCTCCATAGGGAATGGGCTCCAAAGAGCCAGTTCATGAACTAGGGATAAATACTGGTTCTACTTCTAGTGATGAGGGCCATTCTTAATGAAACCACCAACCACCACATACCAAGTTTCATCTGTCTATAGCGGCCCATTAATAAATATTTCTTTACATTTTTCCTTCATTTACCCCCAAACTTCTTACTCAAATCCTACTGGTTCCTCAGTCTGAGAAGCACAGACTGATCATATGTTAATCACCCACATTCCCTTGTCTGTGGTCTCTTGATAAATACTCTTTTCTGACACCTCCTGAACCACCCCAGACTCCCTATATAGAGGAACAGATAGAAGTTATGCCATTGTGCAGACAGAAAAACTGAGTCCTAAGGAAAGGAAGGAATTACCTTAGGTTACCCAGATCCTTTCTTGCAACGGTGCAACAAGTTCCTAAATCATTTGTCCTTAAATGCGTCTGAATCCCAAGGCTGCATGCATCTCAGGGCACAAACCCCATGGATGTAGCAACTACCAGTCACCTAAAGAGTTCTCGTGGAGTCAGACACAATGGCATTCATCATAACTCAGCAAGATCTCATTTTGAGTTCAGGGTTTTAGTATCCTCCACGGGTATCTGGGACTAGCAAAAATTATAATACTAAGAAGTCAAATAATGGTTTTTCTTCTCTCCTTTGAAAGGGCATAGCATTTCTCATTACAAATAGGAGACATTGCTGTCTCAGAAAAATTGCTCTGTGGGTATAATTACCAAGTGACAGCTCCTGGCCCAGTCTTTATCCATACTCCAGAATGCCTGGGTCAGTTATATCTGATGAGAAGAGATCATGTGGTTCCTCCACAATGCTTATTTCTGAAGTTCTGCCTCCCTTTAGTACACAAAGAAGCATAACTGGGGAGGCCAAATCTCAAGGAAGAAAACTATTCAGTTATAGAATCCCTACAGATTTGGTGTGGCCCACAACAATGAGGCTGTTGGCTATTAAAAGCTTCTTTATTTTTAAGTGAGTTTGTTTTTTGACAATTTTACACATGTATAAACTGCATTCTGATTATTATATGCCTTCCAATCTCCCTCCTGCTCTTGTCTGCTCCCACAAATACCCTTTCTATATTCATGACATTTTTGTTGTTACTGTTTTGTTGGGGTTTTTGGGGGTGGGTTTTTTTTGTTGTTGTTGTTGTCATTGGTTTGTTTTTGAGACTCTCCGAGTTTAGCCAGGAACATCTATATAACTGGAGTTAGATTTGGTGGGCTTCTCATAGAGCACATATCTAAAAACAATGGCTGCCCCACTCTCAGAATCCATCAGCAGCCTACAGTTCAGAAGGAACCAGGAGAAGGCCCCACAAGTTCCTCCCCATCTCTGACTGATGGGTGACTGTTGAGAGGCCCATGACTGCCCTGGCTGTGCCACCGTGTCCCTGTCTTATAGCTCTTACATTCTTTCCACCATCTCTCTTATAATGTCCCCTGAGCTTAGAGCATCAGGGACCTCCCCAGTCCCCCACTCACAAGCCTTACTGCTGGCAGAGGGGATGATTTGCCTGAAAGGTGGAGAATGAAACTCAGGACAACTCCATCTTTGAGGGCACAGGGTCAAGACCTCCAGGGACTGACTTCATGGTTTACTTTTCTTACACATTTAAACATAGTAGAACATGTGACTTTTACAGTAAGAATGAATTCTATTGGCTGCTAAACAGAGCTCAGGGCTAGGGCCCAGAGGAAGGATTTCAGGATAGATTCTATTGGTGGAGGATTGGTGCAGGATAATTGTCTGTATTCTGTCAATCATGTTTTAAATAAATGCTGATTGGCCAGGCAGGAAGATTAGGTGGGTCAACCAGACAGGAAGTAGAGGTGGGGTGAGGAGAACAGGAGAACTCTGGGAAGAAGGAAGCTCCCCCATTCCTGCCCAGACCACCAAAGAAGCAGGATGTGACCTGCCCCACTGAAAAAGGTACTGAACCATGTGGCTAACATAGATAAGAATAATGGGTTAATGTAAGCTACAAGAGCTAATAAGAAGCCTGAGCTAATGGGCCAATCAGTTTATAACCTAACATAGACTCTCTGTGTGATTTTCTTTGGGACCTAATGACTGTGGGACCTGTTGGGAGGACAGAAATCAACCAGGCCCTCATGTTACAGAATGGCGCCCAACGTGGATAACTGCATCCACAGAAAGCCTGAGAAAGCTTGGGAAAGAATAGAGTAAAGCATGTTTTCTTGGTAGCAGCAACTTCTTGTGTCTGCTCTGCTTGCTAGAGGCAAGCGCTCTCATCTAAGAGAGGCTTCCTCACTCAGCTTTAGCTGCAAAACCTTGCAGCTCTTTTAAGAGGTCCTGCCATGAAACACTTAGTGTTGATGAAAAGCTGACCACATGCTTTTTGGTTTTCAGCCATAGCAGGAAAAAAGCCACACTGTTTTTAAAATGCCAGCTTTCTGGGCCGTCCTGCCAGGGCAAACTCTGACTCTTTCAGGCAGGCGGTCTGACTATGGAGCATTTGAGTGTGGTTTCTGAGCACACTACTGCAGCTTGCTTGCTGGCAGGGACCTTGAAATGCCATAGAGTTGTGGCAATAAACGTGGCTACAGCCGGTACCTCAGCCATGAGGCTGAAATCTCAGAAAGCTAAGAAATGGGCTGGATCCAGCCGTCAAAGCCACAGCTTTTAATCCTACCCATATTGGTTGGTAAATTAAAGACTCATGTGGTCAGAAAAAGAGAGATATACAGTAAAGAGAGATTCAAAGGTGAAGAAAACCTCTAAATGGTTTACAGTGTGTTAAAAATATATTCAGGCTAAAGGTTAAAGTTCTTAAAGTAAAAAAGAAAGAAAGAGAGTAGTTGGGTATGGTGGTATACACCTTTAATCCCAATACTTGGGAGGCAGAGGTAGATTGACCTCTGTGACTTCAAGGTGTGGTTTCACATACCTTTAATCCCAAATCTTGGGAGGCAGAGGCAGACAGATCTCTGTGAGTTCAAGGTGTGGTAGCACACACCTTTGATCCCAGTACTGGGGAGGCAGAGACAGGCAGATCTCTGTGAGTTCAAGGACAGCATGGTCTACAGAGGGAGTTCCAGGACAAAGATACACAGAGAACCTATCTCAAAAAGCCAAAAGTTAAAAGTAAAAATAAAAGAAATAGAGGTTAAAATAAAGCCACATAAAGATGGAAAATACACAGAGAATCTTGATACTGTATGCTATTATGCTCTCTTTGAGTTGTTTGAATGCTGAGGAAGGAGAAACAGCTGCTAAAAGATATTTGCTTATAAATGCTGCTGAATTAATCCAAGATAGGTATTTTGAAAATACCTTGACTTCAAAATTGAAGTCAAAAGATATGTTACTTTGGAGACAAGATTTTGCTTTTGTTTCCACAGGAAATAAGAGACTGTGGATTCATTCTGAGTTAAGAAAAATCAGGTTTGATCAAGGAAGACCACCTGAGAAATCTCCAGTAGGAACAGATGGCTCAGATGTCTGAGTTCTACATCCAGAACAGATTCAAGACTGCTGGCTGAGATGATCAAGACTCATAGGATACTCCAGTCAGGACTTGATCATAATTCTAAATTTTCTTTAGGTCCCCATAAGATTATCAGTGTCCCCAACCAGCTGGAAGTAGCCTGGAATACTATGCCCACATTCCCAAAAAATGGACTGGATATTTTCCTTTGTTTAAAAAAAGATGGGGAAGTGGTGTGGGATAATTGTCTGTATTCTGTCAATCATGTTTTAAATAAATGCTGATTGGCCAGGCAGGAAGATTAGGTGGGTCAACCAGACAGGAAGTAGGGACGAGGAGAACAGGAGAATTCTGGGAAGAAGGAAGCTCCCCCATTCCTGCCCAGACCACCAAAGAAGCAGGATGTGACCTGCCCCACTGAAAAAGGTACTGAACCATGTGGCTAACATAGATAAGGATAATGGGTTAATATAAGCTACAAGAGCTAATAAGAAGCCTGAGCTAATGGGCCAATCAGTTTATAACCTAACATAGACTCTCTGTGATTTTCTTTGGGACCTAATGACTGTGGGACCTGTTGGGAGGACAGAAACCAACCAGGCCCTCATGTTACAGAGGATGCCAAGTACATGGGTCCTCTGTCATAGGGATGAGCTCTATTCACTGCAGGATCATGCTATGAACACTGCTCAGGATATTGGGGGATTCAGGTGGAGACAGGCTCCGAATAGAAGAGCAAAGAATCACCAGGTTGATTTCCCACTTTTCACTCTGATTTCCAGGTGACTAAGCGTCATTCATTTCTTCCATTGAAGAAAATAGGCCCACATGATTAACAATCCTAGTTCATTCAATATTTATTCTAAGCTGTGCTTCCTACATTAGATGATGCAGTATGAATGTCCTGTTTAGGGATGAACACTCAACCATCACTCTCAGCATCCTGAACATCCATGCATCTGTGTATTTACTGCCATTCATTGCAAAGAGGGGTTTCTGTGGGTAAAGCTGGGGTGTAGTATCTGTTTATGGGCATACATATAAGTATTTAGGAGGCAACTTGGCACAACAATGGTTTAGCTAAAAATCAGTTCACCTCTGGGGTCTTCAGACATGGGATTCTTTTGAACCAAGTTTACAGTACCAGATATTAGTTTCCTTTCATTAAGTGGATGCCACAGTCAGTCACAGAGCTGTTAGTTATCCCCATAACAGTGATGCCATTAATATGCTAGTGGACACATCTTACCCAGCAAACACTCTTGCTTTTAAAGGTCTCATTCCTCTGAGCTTACTTCTGGCCTCTTTTAAGTTCAGTAAGCAGGAGGAACTAATTCTCTTATTCTGGAAGTGGAAAAATAAGTTCATAGCATATGACACCTCACTACAGGTTTTCTGCCTCTCGGGCTTCACATAGGACCTTAGAGTGGCCCTCCACCCTCTTGCATTTCTTGGCCATAGGGATTGCATCTTACAGTGCAATGGGAAAGGCTCTGGAGATGTAGTTATAAATCCCATCTTTGCCCCGATTGCTGAGGAGTCTGAGGCATCTTGTTTACTTCTTTGAGGTCTGCCAGCTTTCTCTCTGCACAATCAGTGCAAGGGCAGCAGGGCCAATTGATGACTCTGGGACATTTAATATTAAAGACATTACTTAGAGATACCAGGCTGAAGTGGGTAGCTGCCATTTCAGCTGCCCCGAATCTGTTCAGGTTCGTTTTCCATGGACTGGTGGGAGGAAATTAGGGCTTTCCTTCCTTACAGCTAAATATGAAGTCAGCCCAGGATTTCAAGTCTAAATAGAGTGATCCAAAGTCCTGTCTTCCTTTGAAATTGTCTGAACAGGACAGGAATAGAAGAAGAGGGTGATAGACATTGTAGCAAGAGGGCTATTGTGGGGTGGGGTGTCTATTGCTGCAGGAAATAGAATATTTGCAACTGGTACCTTATGCAGCTCCTCTGTCAGCTCTTTGGATTCCTGAGTCTTCTGTGAACTGCCCAAATTCTAAAAATTCCTCCAAAGCTTAAGTTAATTAGGAGCAGTTTCTATTATTGCCAGCCAACCGTTCTGAATCATAGGCTCTCAAATGGAGATGGAACAATGCTAATTCTTAAAACATGAATTGAAAGTTAAAACTTGGGCAGTGGTGGCACATGACTTTAATCCCAGCATTCACGAAGCAGGAGGAGGTGGATCTCTGTGAGTTCAAGGTCAGCCTGGTCTACAAAGCTAGTTCCAGGACAGCCAGGGCTACACAAAGAAGCTTTGTCTCGAAAAACAAACAAACAAACAAACAACAACAAAACCCAAACAAGCAAAAAGTTAAAACCATTTCTTAGTCATAGGCCAAGTAGGAAATGGATATTTTGCATCTTCACAAGTTGACTTTGTCATGTGTGATGACCAGCTCTACTCTAACTTGATACATCCTAGGGTCACCAGGGAAGTTCCTGCCCTGGCTTCCCCACAATGAGGCTGAAATAAGCTTACTTCTTGTGAAGGTATTTACTCACATCAACAGAAATGACACTAGAACAAGCACCATAAAAATTATTAGCTTCTGTTCACACAAAGTCAAATGACAAGCAGCGTCCTGAATATCTATAGATGTGTAAGATCTAAACCCAGCTAAGCAACCCTGTTACAATATATCTTAGGGCTTCTATTGCTGTGAAGAGACACCATGACCATGACAACTCTTATAGGGAAAAACATTTCATTGAGTGGCCTAAAGTTTCAGAGTAAGTTTAGTTTGTTATCATCATGGTGGGACATGGAGGGACATGGCAGGACATGGAGGGACATGGCTGGACATGGAAGTATGCAGACCAACATGGTGCTAGAGAAGGAGCTGAGAGTGAAGAAGATACATATTGATTTGCAGGCAACAGGAAGTGGTCTGAGACACTGGATGTGGCTTGAGCATATATGAGACCTCAAAGCCTGCCTCCACAGTGACACAGTTCCTCCAAAAAGCCACACCTCCTAATAATGCCACTCCCTATGAGTTTATGGGGGTCAATTATATTCAAATCACAACACAACACAAATCCAACATCTATGAAAGACATACACAGGACTCAAAGCATAAGAAGCCAGAATTAAGGTGCTGGAGACAGAACAAGCTTTTTCCTGAGGTTTAAAAATTATTAAATAGATTTTTTATATATTTATCATCCCCCTGTGGGCTCATTTGGAGATTCAGAACTTGAGGATTTCTTCCCCTTTAGAAATATTTCTCTTAGGCAGAGGTTCCGCAAGCATGGCCCCTAGGCAGATCAAAGGTGTCAATATAACCTAGGTATTGGTTTTAAAAGTCATTCCTTACTGTATTCCCTCTCACACATGTAAATCTCAGCTTTTGTCATTATATGTGCATGAATGTGGGAGAAAAATCTATGTCAAGATCAGAAAACTAGAAAGTGGCCCATGAAAATGGGGAAACGCATCTTTGAATAGAGTAAGGGATTGTAGTAGATATATGTGATACAAAAATGGAGGAGGAATTACTAGAGTGGAAAGGTCTAAGCAGGAAAGTGGACAGAGCGATGGGGAAAGGGAGGCTTGGGGAAAGCAGTGGTGAAGGCAAACGATGCATGAACAAAACCACAAGGAAACCAAATACTTTTTAAGACAACAAAAAAATTTTAAAGCCTTTGAGTAGAGGTGTCATGTGGGTGGATAAAGCTGTTCTACAGGCAAAGAAACCAAGCTGCTACTGAGCTGGGGACTTCCTGCTTCTGGATGGCTTTTAGGGTACAGAAAGTGCTATGCAGGCTGTTGGGGAAGAATCGTCAGTAATCTTACTCTGTTGGGATCCTGTGTGCAACCTTACAAACTGGCCAGGCCAGATGTGCCCACTGGTTAGGCCATATTGGTAAGTCTGTTATGGTTAGTCCAACAACTTTCTGGTTGGATTTATGACCTACTTTGTGTGAGAAAATTCACATTTGTTACTACAAACCCAGTCAAAAAGTCATGGTTGGCATGTCATTGGCTCTAGTTGGGAGCCTATTGCTATGTTTTGCCAAATAGACATGATGTGCCCCTCAAATTGCCTTCTGAACAACCATGACAAGTTGGGAAGAGAAAGAGATCAATGGGAGCGAGAAGAGCGCAAGTGAGGGTAAGAGAGGTGTATATAATTGAAATATATTATGTACATATGTGAGAGTGTCATAACAAAATCCATTATGATGTAGAATTATATGCTAATGTAAAGCAGTTACAATAGAAGAGAAGACCAGACCTTGCAACCCAATCTCACCATCTGTGGGTAGAGCTCAGGACTCTGTATTTTAACAAGCCCTTGGGGTGGACGCTTTAGCAAGATGGTGGTGTTTTTGTTTGTCTGCTTGTTTTTCTTTATTTTAACTTTAATTTTTTTATTTTCTTTTGGTGCATAGATTACAAGGGTGAATGGTGAATGTGGAAGGACCGAGAAATGTGTGGGATTGGGGTGCACGATATGAAATTCCCAAGGAATCAATATAAAAAATTATGTTAAAAAATACTGTGAAAATGGCCATTCTGTCAAAAGCAATGTACAGATTCAATGCAATCCCCACCAAAATTCCAACACAGCTTTTCAGAGGGAAAAACTGTGATTTGAAGATACTACATGAAAATAATTTTTTTCAATAAAAATAGTTATCATTTTTAGCTTAATATCTCGTTCAGTTAATATTCTTTAAATTAGAAATAGCTCAAAATATAGCACCATGTTGCTCAGCTTCCTACTACTGTAATGAAGACCTGGGAGAATCCACTTACTCAGATAAAGGGTTCGTTGGTAACACAGTTTTAGAAGTTTCAGTAGTGATTAATTGGCCCTGGGGCCTTGGGGGAGTGTGTGGAAGAACAAAACCACTCCTCTCATGATCTGGAAGCAGATAAGAAAAAAGGGAAGTGAGGCCACACAGGGAGGGGACAGAGGCACAGCTCCATGTTGCCAACCTTGCCTGACTGAGGAGTTCCTTTGCCACCTTTTAGAGATCTCAATTCAGGCCAGAACCAGATTCATGACTTTGACACTGAGAAGAATTCCAGGGCCAGCCGGTATGAGAAAGCAGAACTGAAGATGTTTGTTGATGATAGTAAGGAAGACAGGCACTGAAGTCAAGAAAGGAGATACCGTGGAACATAGATGTAGGTTCCCAAGGCATCACAGAGAAAAAGACATGCCCAAGTCGGAGTATGGGCTCCGGAGAGGAGAGCTGCAGAGAATGAGACACTTCAACTGTGGGCCTGGGCTCCTCAAGGGAGAATCACAATAGTTTATATGGCATTAGCCATATATACCAGTTTGGTGGCTCTCACATTATATCTCAAGAGGTTGCTAACACACTCTCCTCCTCTCTTTGGATAAGTAAGATTGTAGGTGACTCCAGAAGTGCTTGGGTAGAACTATGCTCTGATCTGATAAAACTCAAAAGCCATGAGGTTGCACAAAGGTTTAGGGCACAGCTTATACTCTACCTGGCATTTCTGGGGGTTCCTAGAAAACTTCATGCTTATACCTGGGAAGGCAAAGAAGACTTGGGAGATTGTAAAATGTGCTGGAATCCTCTGATTCTCTGCTGATGAGAGGCTTCAACTAGATAGACTTCAGGATAAGTGGCTGCCTTCCCTCCTCACCTCCCCCATTTCTCTGTCTTTATGTCACTTCAAGGGCACACCTCACCCCCTAGAGGTTCCTCCGCCTCCCACCAGGGCCAATCAAAGGTTCAAACCTGTAGCAAACTGCAGCAAGCACTTCCAGGCCTCTCAGGCCCTGCTTCCCATCCTGCCTTTCCAGCCCTTTAAAGGAAACTAAATGTCAGTCATCACTGCCAGAGAGCTAGAAGGCAGGATCTTATCACAGAGAAATGATGAGGGCAAGATGGCTGCCCTGATTTGACCACCTCACAGCAGGGGTGTGTGCCGAACTGTCACTGTATGTCTCATAAACATGGGTAGTCTTGTACACGACCTCAAAATAAAATTTTTTTAAAAAAATAAGAGTAGACACAATTGTCCCTGTTCACATTCACCAGGTTTCTGGCAGTTTACCCTTGGACCCCATCATTCTTCGGGGAGTTGGGTGAGCAGAACCCCATCATTCCCTGAAGTGAAACCTTCCAACTCATTTGTGGTCCTAGAAGCCTTTGCCTGGCCTTCCTTCCCTTCTGCTCCTTCTCACCCCTGTGTCGCTGGAACCTTTATCTCCTCCATTCTTCCTTTATTTTCTTCTTTTCCAATTTCTATACTTGTGAAAGTTTAAAAGACATTTGGGAGATGCACATAAGTAATAAAATGTTTACTGTCTCGTCTTATGGTGATTTAAAAAAAGAAGAGTCAGGAAGCGTCTAACCTGCATGTGGCTCGTCCCCTAAGAACAGACAGATGGCACCTGGGCTCACACAAAAACAGGAAGATATTTTAGTGACTTGAAAGCAGAGGGGAAAAAAAACCATGATTTTCTTGCCCTACATAGGATATAATTGTTGGCTTAGTGGCAATACGCTGGGCAACAAATCACACAAAAGCAACTCCAACTTCTTTGGCTTTTTCATTAGCCATTGCCAAATCCTAAGTTTCAAATAGAAATGTTGGCCTAAAAGGTAGAATCCACTTTTAAAAAGCCATTTCATACAATATAAACCTCACAGTTTCCCCCTCAAAGGATGGGACTGGTGGGCCTCCTACCCCTTCCTCATGTGACAGAGAATCTGCAATGAGGGCTCAAGCCTCATTTAGTAGTCTCGTGCCAGTGAGTGCTGTGGTGGCTGTGGCCCACGGCATCTGGGGGATTCCACAGGCCCCCAACAAGGAGAAGGGCATTTGGAAGCCAAGACTCCATTGAGAGAAGTCCGCATTTCATAACCACCTCCAGATGATCCGGGGTAAGACACGAACTTCCGCATTGTGACACAAACAGAAAGCCATAAGCAGAAGGGCACTTCTGTCCCCCTCTTCCCACGTCTGAGATGCCATCAGCAAAATCACAGCTCTCCTGCCTCTCACATCCTGCTTCCCACCCTGCCTTTCCAGACACTACGTCCGCAGAGAGCTTGCATCCTCTGGCCATAGTTCCGGTCAGAGCTCTAATGCAGCTTCATGGCAACATCACAGTTATCCCCCAGACTGCCTAATAATTGTCATTTTGATCAAAGGGAAACCAGGAGGACATCAAAACAGAGTGGGTGCCTAGAAGAGAACCATTAAGGTCTGACTTCTGGTTCCCTGTTCTGAATTCAGAACATTGCAGACTCCATTAGTCCAGGCAAGTTCAGCCCATGCCCCCCCCCTTTTTTAAATAATAGTTTGTACATCTCTTGGGATAATGACCAGCCCAAAATTCTTCCAAGGAAGAAACATGGAGCTCCTTGGGTCTCTCCCAGCGGTCTATTTCTATTCAGCCTGTGCCACAGAGACTTCATTGCAGTCCTACAAACTGACAGTTTTGAGTGCCAGGATCACATAGGGTGTTAATTTGCGATGGCCACTCCTGGACAGGGACCACTGTTGTGCAGCACTATCCTATAAAACTGCTGCCATGCTCATCAGATCCACCGAGACCATCAGGAATGGGCCTGTGGACTACAGACATTTCATCAGAGGAAGGGGAGGATAGAGGAGAGTCATTGGCCCATTACCTGAGGTTCCAGCCGCTTCTCCCAACCATCCATCTGTATGCAGGTTTGCCTAAGACTCCATGCTCTCAGGTCTAGGAGAGGTGGTCAGGTACTAGACAGGGAAAAACTAGAGAAAGGGGCTCTGTATACATTCTACAGGGAAGCTGTATCCACACTGGATGAAAACTTCCCAGGGTGGCTGCTTTGGGGTCCTGCATGTTCCTATAGGTGACCCCTAACCTAAGCGCATTGGTTAGAATCACTGGGATCTTATACAAGTAGACATTCCTCTCATAGCGAACACATCTGGACAACAGCAGGTAGGACAAGAAAGGCTGCCTGGGTTCACCTGCCAGTCCCCACCCTAATGAAAAGTGCAGCTCAGGGAGCCTGCCAACCCAGGGCCATGGGAATGAGCCCCAGGGAGCCTGCCATCCCAGCACTGTGGGGAATGAGCCTCTAGCCTCTTAAGTAGTTTTGTTGTTTAAAATTAGGTGCATAAAACTGGTGGATTTCCCACATGGTTGTAAACACTTTTGGAATCTAGGTATAAATGTGGCCTTCCTTTTCTTACAGAAAGATACTATGACCTTCAAAGCTAATTTTATTGCTATTTAAAAGTAAGCTACTTTACTATTGAACACAGGGTCACAAGCTCTTGCCTCTTAGGGGTGGAGATAGAGGCTAGAACTTTGTGGCAGAGCTACTTGTAAAACATCAAGTCCTTGTTGTCACCCACAGCCAGTGCCTTGGGATTTAAGCACCGGAACTTCTAAGACAGCACACACAGCCAGTACCTTAGCTACTCCCCCCCACACCTCCTTTTGTGGAACCCCTACTGTCTGCATCTATCTTTGAACAGTCTCTTCAGCAGCTGGTTCTTGCCAAGGGAAGGGAGGTGGAGGTAGACAGTACAAGGCAGGTTTAAAATGACTGCATTTCAACAGAGCCCAAAGGCCGCCCACGGCTCTGCTCTAAGTGGGCAGTTTAGCCACAGATCGCAGCTGTGGGGACAGTAGTTGGCTTCTACCAAACTACCAGAATTCATTACCTGCTTCTTGGCATAATCACCAGCTGCCCTTTCTACTTTAGCCATTCCCAAAGCTTGGCTGGGACAAAGCAGGTTTTACCATGCTTCTCAGATGTGCACTAGTAACCAGAAGGCTTGTGAACCCCAAATCCTAGGCACCTCCTACACAAGCAGTGATTCAGATGAGGTGGGGAGAGTCGGGATTTGCTGAGGATGAAGGTCTACAGACCACACTCCAGGAATAAGGAATTTAGCGATCTGCTTGCAGTGAAATGTCTCATGAGGCCCAGTATGCAGATCAGTGGTAGGAGGCTTGAGGAGCGTGTGGAAGTTCAGTCTCCAATGCCAATTAAATGAAATTTTAAAGGAATTTGGGCCATCCCTTTCTTGGTTGCTATGGCTTAGATAACGTTAAAAGTTCATGTGTTAATGCTTCATTTCTGACATGTGATGCTATTAGGAAATGGGGGAGCCTTTACGTTGTTGGGTCTAGCAGATAAAGCTAGGTTAGTTGGGACATTCCTTTGAAGTGGGAGACTCCAAGCCGTTCCTCTTTATCTGCTGGTCACTATGAGAAGAACAGTTTTCTCCACTCCATGTGCAAGCTTCCAAAAAGCCAGAAGCAAAGGGGTTGTTGGACTGTGAGCAGAAAGCTCTACTAACATGAGATTGAACAAACCCTTCCTTTTTTTATGTTGATTTAATCTCAAGAATTTTGACACAGTGATGGAAAGTTGACTGATACATGAACATTTCCTCCTGCCCTCCTTGGCTAGTATCTTACTGATTCCAGACAATGGAAGCTGAGGCAGGGAGTAAAAGAGAGGTAGCCCCACATTCCACTCCAGAATATTGCTACTCACTCACAGTTTTCACCCGGCAGAGAGACAGCTGAGAGCTGTCAATCAAATACCTCGAGCCAGGGATCATTTCTTTGTGGAAAGCCTATTACCCTAGTGATATCTTCCAGAAAGATCGGTCTCTTCATACATAAAAATATTTTAAGATTTCTTTCAAATACCCAAACTGTTGGCAGGCCATATAAATGGCAGAATGTCCTCTTGTTTTTTAAGAGGTCATCATGTTCTCACATTAGCCAGAGAGCTAGGAAAGAAGAGTCACGCTCTAGGAAACTCCTACAAACAACACAAGAATGGACCAAGTAAGGGCCTGGAGTGTTCCAGGCTGGAGCCGTGGGAGCAGATAGTAAGTAGATAGACACCAGTCAGGAAAAAGAATTTTTATCAAATAAGAAGTCGATTCTAAAAGGGATGAGTCAGCCTTAGGAAACCCTTAGGCTGTTGGGGTACACTATCCAGACCAACCAAGATCCCCACTCCTTTAGCTACCAAGAGTGCTGACTGATGTGGTCCCACAGCTTCCTCCTGCACTCTGTACTAACAGGGGCTATTCTATCAAAGGTTGTGCATTTCCCCTGATCAGCCAAATCCAAGGACTCTAGGGCTCAAAAACTAGTTCCCTATGGTGGTTTATTTAGATTCTGGAATTTATTCTGGTTGTATGTGTGAAGGTTTGTGTGTGTGTTTGTGTGTGTGTGTGCATATGTGTGTATGTGTTGTGTGTGTAAGGAATGAGATCATCATTTAAGTATCTAAATTAGTACACACACTTTCAGCGAAGTGGGTTGTCCTCCGTAATGCAGGTGGGTCTTATTCCACCAGGTGACAATCATATTAGAACAAAGACTGAGCTTTCCCTGCAAGAGGAATGATGAAAGATAACTGTCTTGGACTTGATTGAAACTCTCCCCACCCTCCAGCCTGTCAGCCTGTCACAGTAGAAGTCAGACTCGACAGTCTTCCATATTTAAGTTAGACAATTCCTTAAAAGAAACTACCCCTCTCTCTCCTCTCTTCTCTCGCCCTGGTCCCCAACTCTCCATGCCTTTTATTGCAATGATATCAGGATCCACTTCCTCTGCACAGGCCTGAGAGGCTAACACAATTCTCATTCCAGCCCAAGAGCACTCTGTAGTCAGCTTCCCATATATAAATCTCCATCTTAGAATCCATTTTTCCCAGAAGCCCAACCTACAAAAGAAGGCTGTGAGTGGGGAGAGAGTGGGAGAGTCTCCGTTCCAAGCCACCAAACCTCGTTTTTTACATCACCACAATCCTTCGAAGCATAGCTTGTACACAGCAGAGACCATTCAAATGTTCACCCATTTGCCTTCAGCTGACATACTCAGTGCCAAATCACCTCCTGAGAAGTTTGTCCACCTAAGAAGACTTCCAACATGGTCATTCTTGAGTGGCAGTCGCTGAACCTCAGTGACTACCCTTAGACTAGCTCTTACTACTACGTGAAAAATGTCCCATGGAGCATTCTACGGTGTGTTAGACTCAAAGACTAAGTCTGCTTGTGCAAGAACTATGATAAATTTTCTCAACTCCATACACGTTTTAGTCCAGTTTCTGTTGCTAAGATGAAATATCACAAATAGGTGATTTATATATATAAAAAAGCAACATTTCTTACAGCTCTGGAAGCTTAGAGGTTCAAGATGAGGGGTGCATCTGAACACAGTTTTGCTGTGGGACAATGGTCTTGTACCCTATTAAGATTTGTCATTTGTATTGGTTTAATAAAATGCCGATTGGCCAGTTGCCAGGCAGGAAGTATGAGTGGAACAACCAGAATAGGAGAATTCTGGGAAGAGGAAAGGCTCAGCCTGCAGTTACCACCCAGACACAGAGGACACAAGATGAGAATGCCTCACTGATAAATGATACCAAGCCATGTGGCTAACACAGACAAAAATTATGGGCTAATTTAAGATGTAAGAATTAGTTAATAAGAAGTCTGAACTATTAGTCCAACCAGTTTATAATTAATGTAGGCCTCTGTGTGTTTCTTTGGGACTGAATGGCTGTGGGACTGTGTGGGACAGAAACTTCTGTCAACACATAGCTTCTTTGCTATGTAACCAATTACAGTGTCCTGGTGAAGAAGGTACAAAGCACCATACTGCAAGAAAAAGCAAGCTTGAAGACTAGAGCCCTTTCTCTCCTTATGAATTCACACATGCAGCCACAACCACGACCTCAAACAGTCCTAATTACCTCATGTGGTCTTCTCCAAAGTGCCATTAATATGTGACTTTGAAAATGAATTTTCAATTTGAGCTTTGGAGGTGACAAACACCAAATATAAAAAACCTTTCATATTTGAAGGTGCTTGGCTTCCACAAGTCTTTCCTGTTCAGTTCCTAAACCTTGTGACACATTTTCTATTTCTTGATGCTTTTTGGGAATCCTCTTTTGATGCCCTGTCTCCCACTGTCTGAACACCAAATGCAGACCACTCGGTCAGTATAGTCCCCCAAGTGCAAAGGTGCTGGCATGTCTAGCCCATGGTCATAGGCCTGTGGCAAGGCTCCTTGCTCTATGTCCTTTTACCCCAACATCCTGTTCCTCTGATAGTGGCCTGATACAAATAGGATAATTGGAATGTCTACTCTCTGGTGTCCCTTTCTTCTACTGCCTGCAATGACTTGTAGATGGATTTTTCTTTGAGCCACCATCTCACAAAAAAACAACACAGAGACTTATTATTAATTATGAAAGTTTGACATATAACTTAGGCTTATCCCACTAGCTACTATAACTTAAATTAATCAATTTATATTAATCTATGTTTTACCTTATAGCTTTTTACCTCTCTTCCATCCTGCACCTCCTGTTTCTGCTCCACGTCCTCTGGCGTTTCTCCCAGCCTAGATCCATCTTCCTTTCTTCTCTCTCTTTGCCCAGAAGTCCCATCTAACCTCTTCCTGCCTAGCTATTGGCTATTCAGCTTTTTATTAAACCAATCAGAAGGTGCCTTGGCAAAGACACATCTTCACAGTGTACAAAAAGATTATTCCACAATGACTCTCTCCAGCCCAAGGTTTCTAAGGTGTCCCCTACTTGCAGTGCTGCTACTGATAACTTCTGCAGCAGGCAGTTGTCTCTGCTCAACATTTTGGGTTCTTTTGTTTGTTTTTTGTTTTGTTTTGTTTCTATGTCCTGACAAACACGTGTTAACTCCGAAATTCCACAGAGTGCCAGCTTTGGTTATGGAAGGGAGCAGGGAAAAAGTGTCTCCTTTGCAGGAGCTGAGTTATTTAATATTTAAAATCAGGACATTTCAATGACTCTTCTTACTGGAAAAACAGTAGGATTAGCTCTGGACAGACCAGCTTTCTTGGATTCAGCTGTCTTCCTTGAGAAATCCCCTAGCTAGCTCAGCTGAGTTAAAAGCCCCTTCGGCTCTGTCTGCTCTGACTGAGGGACTGGTTTCTGCTTAGCCCAGGCCTAGCTGAAGGTGGCTGTGACTGGCAGGTAGTTCCCCCTACCCCGGGAAGGTCTTCTTCCAGGGCTCGATACTTCTGTATACTTGACTAAGCTGGACTATCTTTCACAGGGTTCTCTCCCTTGTGGTTTTAAAGCTAGATTTGTAAAAGGAAGGGTTTGTAGCAGTTAGGTGAAATAAAAGTAACTCATCAATCATTATTCTCATAGTCCCCTGTTGCAGGAAATTTGCTTGCACTGAGACTCAATATTGCTGATACAGTTTACCTTGAATCGGAGGGTGGAGTCAGCGATTGGTTGGCGGAAATTAGCCATAGAGGTTTTAGAGGACCCAGACGGGGGAGCACAGGAAGATATAGGGAAGGGTTTAGAGAGACTCAAGGCCTTTTCAATCTGGGAAATGTGGAGAGTTGGGGGTCAACTGACTGTTCCTCTGCCTCTCTTTGGATCTATCAGGTTTTTACCCCAATATTTGACTCCTGAGTTTTTATTAATAATAGAACAATATAAGTAAATGCTTCAATCCTCATCCCTAGAGGCTACAGGAAGCATACTCAAGTTCCAGCAAGTTCCACCTGGTCAGTATTCAGGGACTACAGCAGGCTGTGTCGCCAGGAAATTCCCTAACTGCCAGCCCTGCTAGTCAAATGGTGAGCACAAGCCCCCTGAAGTGGCTTCAGGCCTCTGTAGGGCACTCA
Organism: Ondatra zibethicus; assembly: GCA_004026605.1. Classification (NCBI taxonomy): domain Eukaryota; kingdom Metazoa; phylum Chordata; class Mammalia; order Rodentia; family Cricetidae; genus Ondatra; species Ondatra zibethicus. Next base: position 9,850 of record PVIU01010758.1, on the reverse strand, counting down.
CCTTTCTCTCATCTTCATGAGTGTGTTTACTGCATATTAACTTTTATGTCAGGCAGTGTATTAATAGGGCCATCATTTTTGTGTTTTCTTTTCTTTTTGAAATTGCAATTTAATCACGACCTTTCTCCCTTCTCTTTCCTCCCTCTAAACCCTCCTGCATAGCCCTTCTGCTCCCCTTCAAACTCATACCTCACTTTTTTTAATCAGTTGCTACTGCATGTGTTCCTTTATTAGGCATTCAGTCCCTATAACCACTACCTGTGTGCATGTTTCCCGTGGCCATTTGGCACTGGACCACCAGTTGGTGTGTTCTTCCCTGGGAAAGGCATCTTTCTTATTCCCAGGTCTCCTCAATTGCCCACAGTCCTTTGTGGAGGTCTGAGACCTCCTGTCCAGTTCGCTGTGTTCGCTGGTATCATCCTTGTTCATCTCACGTTGGAGTGGTCATGCTGGTGAGAGTTTGTGTGTGTAACTTTTGATATTACAAGCAGACACAATCTCACTGAACGTCTGGCTGTAGCACCCGATTCTGTGTTACCCTCTCAGTACAGTTTGCGCGCCACTGTACCGTACGCAAGCCGGGCAAGGGCCTGGAGATTGAAAGAACACACAAAAGACCTGGGTCATTCGAAAAGAGATCAGCCGAATGCCGTGTATTCAACTTTGGGGAAATCCTTATATACCTAGCTGCTGCACAAGGAATTCCCCCCGGGCAGGTGGGAAATTGCCACACCCAAGATGGAGTAAACAATGCCCTGTAGCTACTCACCAGGCGGGGCAGAGGGAGCACAGGAACAAACAAGATGTTTTATCTGGATGACCGGAAACTGTCCTCAAGTAACCCCAGGAGCAGGGGTCAGACCCGGGCCCTACATCTGGCTCTGACAATCTTTCTTCCCCTTCTTCCACAATGTTCCCTGACCCTTAGGTGCAGGAGCATTTTGTAGATGTATCCACTGGGGGTGGACTTCACAACTCTGCATTTTGATTGGTTGTAGTGTTCTGTAATGGTCTCCATATGTTGCAAAGAGACGTTTCCTTGATGAGGAGTGAAGACCATAGTTATCTGTGGGTATGAGGACAGATGTTTAGAGGTTGCTGCCAGAGATTAGACTGATTTAGTAAACTAGTGGTTGTAGATTCTCCTCCAATAACCATGACTTCACTAGCACTGAGTAGCTAGCTAGGTTTCCAGTACCAAGCATTGTCTCCCTCTTTTGAGTGGGTCTTAAGTCTGATTAGAAATCTATTGGTTACCTCCAAGTTATGCATGCCACTACTGAATCCTTGGGGTTATTGTCCCATGCTGGTTATTGATATGGTCCATAGACATCATAACTGGGTAGGACTGTTAGTTCATACCTGGTACCATGAAAGCTATTTCTCAGGAAGGGAGCTGTCAGGTTAACTCCATTTCAGGGGTCTTTGGGTCCTGTTTCTGAAGTGTATGGTATTTTTAGCAATTGGGGCTTACCTTCCACATCTAGGGGGTGACGAGGACAACAGCAATAGGCTTTATGTTTTGGGAGTCTCTTGGACAGCCCTGGCCAACAAATCAAACGAGGACTTTTCAGGTCTGGTATTGGATTTTTTGTTAGGCAATCTTTGGCCTAACAAAGATGAGAAAGGTTTACTAAAACTATGTATGTATTTATACACAGGGTTGAGTATGCTATAGGGTTTTGGTTTTTGTTTTGTAAATAGTTAAATAGTATGATTCATTGGTGCATTTTCAGATGCCATTATTGTTGTTTTACCCACCTCTCTCTTTCTTCTTTCTTTACTTCCCTCCCCCTCCCTGAGGGGTTCCTCTTTTTTCTATTTCTTTGATGCATTTCAGGGATAATGCCAACTAGGTCATGGTTCCTAATCTTTTTGATGTATGTCTGTTTGAAAGTATTTTACAGAGCATTTTTGAGTCTATGTTCATTAGGGATATTGGCCTACAGTTTTCTTTATTTTGTTGTGTCTACCTGGTTTAGATATTAGAACGATACTGGTTTCGTAGAAGGAGCTGGAGATTACTCCTTCTGTTTTTAGTTTTTATTTTTGAAAAGTCTAAGAAAGATTGCCTATAGATCTTTTTTGAATGTCTAGTCAAGTTCTGCTATGAATCCGTCTGGTCCTGGACTTTTTATAACCAGAAGGATTTTTATTACTATTTTAATCTCCTCATTCATTGTGAGTCAGTTTAGGCTGTTGACCTTTTCTTGATTTAATTTTATTGGTTTGGCTTCTTCTAGACAATCACTCATACCTTTTATATTTTTCCAACTTAATGGAAAGTTTTTAAAATATTACTTTATAGTATTCTGGTTTTCTTTGGTGCCTACTCGTTTTTGATTTTGTTGATTTGGGTCATCTTTTTTTTCTTTGGATTAGTTGAGCCAAGGATCTGTCAAGTTTGTTTATCTTCTTAAAGTGACCAACTCTAGATTAGTTGACTCTTGGAATTATTTTCTTCATTTCTATTTCATTGTTTTCTGCTCTGATTAGTATTTCTTGCCATCAACTTGGTTTGCTCTTGTTTCTCCAGTTTTTTTTATTTGCATCTTAGCCATTTATTTGTACTCTTCCTGGTTTGTGTAATATGGGCACTAAAAGCCATATATTTCCCCATAGGACTGCTTCCAATGTGTTCCAGGGGCTTTGTTGTATTATGCTGTGTTTACATTTTCATTTGGTTCCAGAAAGCTTTTTAATTTTGTCTTGATGTCTTCTTGGACTCATTCAGCATTTAGTAAATGAGTTTGCATATTTACTAGAGTTTTTTTTCTGTCAATTTTAAGTTTTATGGTATCATGGTCAGACAGGATACAAGCAACTATTTAAATCTTCTTGAATTTGTAAAGATTTGTGTCCCAGGGTGTGGTCTACTTTAGAAAAGCCTCCACATGCTGCTGAGTAGAATATGTGTTCTTTGGCATTAGATAGCACATTCTGTAGGCATCTGTTAAGTTCGTTTGATGTCAATTAATTATGATATTCCATAATTATTTTTTGTTCAGACAACCTGTCTATTGGAGAACAGGGGGTACTAAAATCACCTACTTTTAATGGATTAATGTTAATCTATGTTATTAAATCCAATAGCAGATTTTTAATGAAACTGGACACTCTTGAGTTTGGTGCGTATACACTGAGGCTAGTAATATCTTCTTGGTTAATTGTTCTGTTGATTAGAATGGAGTGTCCCTCTATCTCCTCTCAGTTTTAGTTTGAAATGTAATTTGTCCAGTTATTAGGATAGAAATATCTGCTTGATTCCTGGTTCCATTTGATTGGAGTACTGTCCATCCTCTACGGCAGTGACCACTCTTCATAAAGCTGAAGAGTGTTTCATGTAGACAGCAGATAGATGGGTTTTCTTTCTTGAACCATTTGGTCAGTCTTGTCTTTGATTGGAGAACTGAAACCGTTGATATTTAAAGTTATTATTAAAATGTGAGTGTTAGTTATGGTCATCATATTGTTGACTTTTGGTGTTGTGTTCTCAATGGTATTTTGTGTTTTAGTGATTATGGCTTTCTGTTTCTTTCCACAGTCTCTCTGCTATGCTCATTCCTCTCTTCAGCCTGAAATACAACTTCCTTTATTTTCCGTAGGTTTGGTTTGTTGGATATCATTTGTTCGTCTGTTTTTGTCATGGAAACATTTTCTTTTTCTTTCAATCATGGAAGATAGTTTTTCTGGGCAATTTATTGTAGATTGGCTGTCCTAGTATGTAAGGGATTGTAGATTGGATGTCCTAGTATGTAAGGAATTGTGGGTTGGCTGTCTTAGTATGTAAGGAATTGTGGGTTGGCTGTCCTAGTATGTAAGGAATTGTAGATTGGATGTCCTAGAATGTAAGGATTTGGAATAGATCACTGCAGGCTCTTTTCACTCTCAAAGTTTCCATTGAGAAATCTACTGTTATTCTGTAACCTGCATTTTTCTCTGGTAGTTTTCAATATGCTCTCCTTGTTATGTATATTTAGTGTTTTAACTATGATACGTTGTAGGGATTTTCTTTTCTGATCTTATCTATTTTGTATTCTGTGTGCTTCTTGTATTTGTATGGATGTGCTTTTCCTTAGTTTGGGGATATTTTCTTCTATGATCTTGTTGGAAATCCGTTCTATACCATTGACTTGGGATTTTCTCTCTTGCTGATTCCTATAATTCAAAAGTTTGGTTTCTTAAAGTGTCCTGTGGGTTCCTTATATATCTTGTGGGTTCCTTTTCTATGATTTTTTTCATGTTCCTCACTTATTTGGTCCAGATCTTCTATTTTATCTTCAAAACATGATATTCTGTCTTCTGCTTGAGTCATTCTAATTGTAAGGCCTTTCGTTGAGTTTTCTGGTTGGGCCATTGGATTTTTCTACTTCATCTTCTTTCAACTTGAGTCCTCTTCAATGTTTCTATCTTTATTGAAATCCATTCTGAAGTTCTGGATAGTCTTGGCCATTTCCGTCAGCCTTACACTAGTGTTTCCTTGGCCATCACTCAGACATTTATTCTTATTATGTTCTTTCTCCTTGATTTCACTGAGCTCTCTCTGTGTGTCTTCTTTAAGTCTTTGAGGGAGTTTACAATTTTTTTTTTAATTTCTCTGTACTGGGGTTCATCTAGGAAATTCTCACTGGCAAGCATTTCTACAGGACTGGTGGGTTTGGGAGAGAAGATACTGGCTTGATCTTTCATGTTGTTGGTATTCCTGAGAAGAGATATGGGCATGTGATCTTTCTCTGTTAGTTCTGAGTTTGTTATGCATAAAGGAAGTTGAAGAAGAAGATAAGATATGGGATTGGGTTAGGTCTAGTGGTTGCAAATGCCTTGGGTGGAATGAAGTCAGATGGCAATAGGGTACTGAGATGATATAAAGGGTGTATTTCCTATTCTAAGGTGGGAGTATGAAGGTAGAGAGGCCAAGTGGAAAGGTTGATATGATGAGGGAGAGTTCTGTAGTTTGGCAGATAGGTAGAGAGGATGATGGTGTTATAAGTCTAGAGCTTCTCTGCAGTGAAGGCAAGAAAGGCCAAACTAGGCTAGTGCACTGGCTGTGGGACCCAGACTAGATCTGAAAGTTACAGAAAAGGCATGAGCGAGGATGTCAGGAGTAGTTACCAGGCTAGACCCTGAAGAGGACATGGGAAATCTGGGAACTGAGTGGGGTGGTGGGGGTGGCACAGATGGTCCTATGGGTAGATGCAGATAGGCACATCCTGGTGTAAGCCTAGAGGTTGGCTTTGGTGCAGGTGGTGGTGGTGGGAATAGGTTTGGGCACAGGATGTAGGACTCTGTAGAAGCCTACAGGTCAGATTCTATAAAGCCTAAATAAGCAGATTAGGCCAGACAGATGAAATGTGGGACCTGGGATAGATATGGCAGGTTGCAGAAGTAACAAGTATATACTCACTATGCCAGATTCTGGAGGAGATTATGGGAGACTTGGATATGGAGAGCAGTAGTAGATGCAGCACAAAACATCCCGTAACCCCACCTTTTCTTCACACCTCTTCTCCAACACTGAATGCCCAGACCCCTCATGCTCCTAAAGCTCTTGCTTGTTCACTCACATCAGTAAGTACCTCAAGAGCCCAGAGCCATGTCTTCTTCCTTTCACTGGACCTTACCTACTATCTTAGCTGGGGTTTCTATTGCTGTGAAAAGACACCATGTCTACAGCAACTCTTACAAAGGGAAACATTTAATTGGGGACTGGCTTACAGTTTCAGAGGTTTATAGTCCATTATCCTCATGGAAGGAAGGATGGCAGTGTGCAGGCAGGCAGACATGGTGCTGGAAAATGAGCTGAGAGTTCTATATCTTGATTTGCAGACAGCAGAAGGAGACTGTGTGCCACACTGGGTGTAGCTTGAGCATACAAGACCTCAAGGCTCACCCCCACAGTGACACAAGGCCACACCTACTCCAACGAGGCCACACCTCCTAATAGTGCCACTCTCTATGGGCCAAGCATTTCAACACATGATTCTATGGGGGTCATTCCTATTCAAGCCACCACATTCCACTCCCTGACCCCCATAGGTTTGGTCCTCATAGGCTTGTAACCATAACATAATACAGAAACACATTCAGTCCAATTTCAAAAGTCCCCCATGGTCTTTAACAGTCTCAAACTTAAAGTTTAAAGTGTCTTCTGAGGTTCATATGATCTCTTAACTGTAATCCCCTATAAAGTCAAAATCAAAAAACAGATCACATATTTCCAACATATAATGGCATAGGATATACATTACTGTTCCAACATGGAGGAAAGGGATCATAATAAGAACATACTGGACCAAAGCAAGATCAAAAACCCGCTAGGAAAACTCCAAACTCTGCATCTCTGTGTCTGATCTTCAGATCTCCAACCCCTTTCAGCTTTTTTGACTGCAACACACTTCTCTCTCTTGGAATGATTCTATTTCCTAGCAGCTCTCCTCACAGGGTATTCCATTGTTCTGGCATCTCCAAAATTTCGGAATCTCCAAGGCAATCTGGGTTTCATCTTCACAGCTTTGCACAATGGCCTCTCTAGGCCTCCATTCAAGGTCAACTGTGACACATGCCTGGCCTCGGCTGCTTTCATTAGTCACAGAGGAATATCCCATGGCCCCTTTCTTCTGTTATTGACTCTAAAACTGAACTGAAGCCAAGCTCTGCTTCTTTCTGGGGCTAGAACATTTAATTACATTTAATTACATCTTCACCAGCTTTCTGTTTTCAATGGTTACCTGCACTGCTTAAGCTTGGCTGCCCTGGAACTCACTCTGTAGACCAAGCTGGCCTCAGACTTAGAGATCTGCTTGGCTCTGTCTCCAGAGTTCTGGGATTAAAGGTGTGTACAACAATACCTGGACCTAAGATGTTCTGTAATTCCTTTTCACAAGTTGAAAGTTTAGCAGGGTGGTGTCTTGTCTTGACGTGAGGTCACTACTCCCTTTATTCCATTTCTTAATCTGCCTATGCCCTTAAACATAGGATTTAGCTCCATTCCACTTCCTAGTGCTCCTTTTCTCCTTGAACTTTATGTTTTGTGTTTTTACTTGCTCAGTTTGCTCCTTTTCATTATAAATCTTCATAAAGAGTGAACACTAATAATCACACAACATAGTCTATACTAGATTGTTTTGCAATTTCCTTTGCCAATGCCATTAATCTAAAACTCTTTACTTTGATCTCAGGCCGAATTTTCTGTCAAGGGAAAAAAGCAGCCACATTCTTCACCGAAATATCTGAAGAACAATCTGTAGATAACATATTAAAATTCTTCTCCTTTTGAGCCAGGCCCCCATAGTTCAAATCACCCACAGTACCACCATCTTCCATGATCCTACCAGTAGAGTCCATTAAGCAGCATTTAGAACATTCCACTGCTTTTCTAAACCAAACTCCCAAAGTCCAAATTCCTCCAAACAAAAGCATCGTCTGGCCTATCACAACAGTACCCCACTTCTGATACCAACTTTGCCTTTGTTTGGGTTTTTAATTGCTGTAAAGAGACACCACAATCACAGAAACTCTTATAAAGAAAAATATTTATTTGGGGCTAGCTTACAGTTTCAGAGGTTTAGTGTGCAGGCAGATATGGTGCTGGAGAAGGAGCTGAGAATTCTATATCTTGATCTGCAGACAGCATTAGGAGACTGTGTGCCACTTTGCACATAGCTTGATCATATGAGATCTCAAAGCCTGTCCCCAAAGTGACACACTTCTTCCAACAAGGCCACATCTATTCCAACAAGGCCACACCCCCTAATAGTGCTACTCCCTAGGGGTCAAGCATTAAAACACATGAGTCCATGGGTCTATTCCTATTCAAACCACCATACTTACATTCCCAGTTCCTCAGACAATTGTGCATGGCCTGAGTCTTAGTACATCACTTCTACCATTTCTGTTAGCAACTCCCTGTAAAGGCTTAGGGTGTGGCGGAAGCACAGTTTCCCAGAGGGCCGCTGCAAGGAAAGGACATCCCAGTCTCTCTCTCCCACATTCTTTCTCTCTTCAGTTAGGTAACAACAAGTCAAGTTGCTTTTGGCTCTTGGCTTTGGCTTTTGACTTTGACCTCTTGCACACACAGGCACAGAGGTCTCCATCTGGGAAGAGAAAAGCTCTATTGTGCCCTCAGATCTCAACCTCTTAGATTCTCACCTGAGATTCTGAATGGGAGGCCGGGGCTCTCTCCCACCCACTGAGAACTCTATCACTTTTGGTATTTCATGTGCTTTCTTATCCTTCACCATCAGAACAAAGACAAGAAAGAGGGTGGTTCTTGGGGGTTGTCCCAAAATGTCATTAAAACTGTTGGCCATCTGTCTTGCCTCTTTTATATGGATAGGGACCACAACAACTCACCAGTGCTATGCATTTAGACCTACCACAGTGGGATTGCTCAATAAGTATATGTTAACTAATAAACATGCTTGGCTGAAGAGGTATCCTTTGATTTTATTTTTCCTCTTAAAGGTGACATATTGACAAACACTAGAGGCAAACTGTTCCTTTTAGCCATACCTTGCTTGTGCCAGAATTTGTGTTGTGATTTTTTTTCTCAGTTCTTCCCTTGCCAGGGAATCTTGTGTGGGAGTTTTCTCTCAAAGCAATAAATAACAATTTACATACACACACCCCCTCCACAAGCCCGTTGCTTTTTATTGACTAAATATAAATGGGTAGAGTCAGACATCTTTGGGGAGTCCCATGCTGTAATTCTCCATGTTCCCACATGGAACTGTGCCCTCCAGTCCTGCCACCTCCTTCCTCAGAAACATTACCCACAAGACCAGCCTCCCTTCCCCCGCAGCTCAGGACCAAAGGAGGACTGGCTCCATCAGCTGCCAGCATGCTATTGCTTTATCTCATCCAGCAGACAGGACCATCTCTGAATGCAAGGAAGGATTAGGTCTCAGAAGATTCCTCAGGGAAGCCTCAAATTCCAAGTCCCCAGAAATCAGACAGGAAAGAAAACTAGCATTTCCCATGAGACAACTCTGTTACGCTCTGACGGAAGACGACGCTTAGGTGACCTTTCATCCCCTATCACCTCCTAAAATACACCTCTTCTGTTTTGATACTTCAGCTTTGGTGGCTTCTCTTCAGGAAGGCACGCATGCACCCCTTTGGCCACAGCCTTGTCTCACGACCCTTTTAATTGAGTGTGTGTGTATGTGTGCATGTGTGAGCGTGCGAGAGTGTGTGTATGTGAGAACATGTGTGAGTGCATGTATGTGTGTTTCACCTACCAGACTTTGTGAGAGTATCATAAGCAGAACTCGTGTGTTATTTGCTGTTTGACTGCCAGAGCCCAGCTATAGCAGACCTTCACAAACATGTTCCTAATGAATGCACACCATGCCTCATGTTCTTTGTATGTAGTATATTGTCTAGCTGTCAAAACAAGTCTGCAAATAGAAATGGCTATTCCCATTATACAAAGGAAAACACTGAGCTCAAAGATACTAACCAATGAAGATATTCAATGCACCCACCAAGTAAACGGCAAATCCACAGTTTTAACCCTGGCTTCAAGTTTCACCAATTTTCCAACATACTTCAAAAGTAAATTATTATAATCTTCACAGCCACTGCAACTTAGTCTTATGCCCATAAGAACTCTTCCCACACAGACCACAGGAACAATGAGGTCTTGAGAGCATGTATGTACCCGATACAGACCTAGCCTGGCCTGATAGTCTGCTGCCATTTCTCCCTCACTTGTGGCAGGTATTGTTAATTAATCACAGCACTAACTATGGATAGGGTCTCAGAACCACTCAACACAGTGCTTTTGGCAGACTCTACCAATCTGCTAAAATATCACTATAGGCAAAATATTTCTGCCACTCCTGGTAGT
>PVIU01010757.1:0-68321 GCA_004026605.1 Ondatra zibethicus | reverse complement strand
CCCAGCCCCTCACTGGGGGATTCTAGGCAGGGGCTCTACCACTGAGCCACACCCCAGCCCCTCACTGGGGGATTCTAGGCAGACAGCTACCAGAGACCAGCCCAAGAGAGGGAGGAGTGATAATATGAGCAAAGGGGTCAAGACCATGGTGGTGATACCCACAGAAACAGCTGACCTGAGCTAGTGAGAGCTCACTGACTCTGGACTGACAGTGGGGTAACCTGCATAGGACCAAACAAGGCCCACTGAATGTGGGGGACAGTTGTAAGGCTTGGGCAGTCTGTGGGGCCACTGGTAGTGGGACCAGGATTTATCCCTAGTGCTTGAATTGGTGTCTAGGGGAGCACATTCTCTTTGGAGGGATACCTTGCTCAGCCCAGATATAGGAGGGAGGGCCTTGGTCTTGCCTCGAAGGGAAGTATCAGACTTTGTTGACTGCCCATGGGAAGTCTACCTTTTCTGAGAAATGGATGGGGGGATCAGAGGAAGGTTGGAGTGGGTGGAGGGGAGGTAGTGGGAACGGGGATAGTTATGTAAAATGAGAGAAGATTGTATTAAAAACATTCTTAATTAAAAATGGAAAAAAGGCAAAAACAAGACCAAACTAAGATAAAATACCAAGGAAGGCGGAGGAAAGAAAGTATGAGCTGCGTTTGGAATTCTCTTGAGAGTCGGCTGTTGGTTTTACATGATATGTATTGATGCAGACTAACTAGCGACATCCCCAGTGCTTGGAAAGCGCCTGGGGTTCCCCGTGTCCACCTTGAGTGGCATCACTCTGGGACACAGCAGGAGCTATGGAAGGAACTGCAGGGATCCTACACTGATACTGATGGGAAGCAGGAAGACGGCCCTGCTCAGAAGTGTCCAAATGTATTCCTGTGTATGTACCACGCATGGTGTTGCACACCTACTAACTTTGGGAGGTGGAGGGGGGAGGACTGTGAATTAGGGGTTAGCCTGAACTCATTTGTATTTCTATATATATGTGAGTGTGTTTGAATAAATGTGCATACACATATGTGATAAGGATTTACATAATCTACAGTTGTGTGAGATTCCTTATTTTCCATCCTGGGGTTAGAACCAAGGGACTTATGAATGCTAGAGAATCAGTCTACCACTGAACCACACCCCCAGCCCCCCACTGGGGGATTCTAGGCAGGGGCTCTACCACTGAGCCACACCCCAGCCCCTCACTGGGGGATTCTAGGCAGGGGCTCTACCACTGAGCCACACCCCAGCCCCTCACTGGGGGAGTCTAGGCAGGGGCTCTACCACTGAGCCACACCCCAGCCCCTCACTGGGGGATTCTAGGTAGGGCCTCTACCTCTTGATGACCCCTTGAGGTTGTTTTGGTTGTGTTTTTGGGCAGGGTCTCACTACACAGGCCCAGCTGGCCTCCGGCTCACAGAGACTCTCCTGCTTCTGCCTCCTGAGCGCTGGAATTAAAGGCCTGCGCCACCACACCTGGCCTCGTCTCAGGGTTTTTGCATTAGAGAAATAAAAACATTTCGCTTTCATGCCGTCCATCCAATCCTCTACAAACTAGTGGCTTGTTTTGAGGCATCCTTCCAGGCCGTCACGTCATGAACTCATCCACAGCTCCAAGGAAGCACAGGAGGAAGATGGAGCTGTAAAGCCAAGGTGTGAAACAGCAGTCTGGGCGGGGAGGAGGGGTGGTCATCAATTTTTGTCAGGAGTGAACTAAGGGAGAAAAATCACAATGAAGGAGCGAGCTGAGAGTAGCCCCTCAGTCAAGGGCTTGAAGCTCCCAGTGAGTTCTCAGCAAGGACAAGGGTGCTGTTCGTGTGTAGAGTATACAGATGTGCAAAGTGAGTCTGTGAGAGTGTTGTGTGTGTGTGTGCAAGGTATGCACACATGCTGGTGTGAACCTCTGCCTGGGTGTGGCCCTAATTCCCTTCCTTACCATCTCCTCAGGCTGCCAGAACGCCTCTCTGCATGGCTATGGCTTCTGCACCCTGCACAGGAGGTGACCCGGAGGCACCAGAGCTCCCAGGCTATCGGCTGGCCTGCCAGACACACTACAGAATCCATTCAGTGCCCAGGCCTAGGCACAGCACCACTCAAGCGTGGTCCCGGTCATGCTTGTGATAATCTACAGCGTCTCCCTGATCCTCCTTGGCAGGAAGGCCCCTCATCCCTTCCTGTCTCTGTGGAGAACTGCTGAGACCTGGTAGCACCTGGGGACAGAGGGGTCACCAGGCTGACTTCCTCTCTGAAAGTACGGCTTCCTTCTGGAAAGCTAAGCCCTCTTTCCTGACCTCATGACGCCAAAGGCTGCCTTTTCCCTTTGGACCCCCTGCGCCTCCCACATCCAGGATGGGTTTCCCAACATCAGCTAATTTAATCAAGCAAATCCATCACCACTCCCCAGAGTCTGCCAGGCTCTTAGCTGATCTCAGATCCAGTGAAGTTAGCAATCATGGGGAGACTGTGGGATAGTGGGGGAGACGAGGGCAGAGGAAAGCGCAGACAATATGCTGGGGGGGAAGGGTGTTATGGAGAAGCAGTGCAGTCAAGAGGAATGGAACTGTTCCCAAAGACAGACAGGTTTATAGGGGTTTGGGTTTTTTTTTGTTTGTTTCTTTGAGTCAGGGACTCACTATGTAACCCTGTCTGGCCTCCAACTCGTAGAAATCCTCCTGCCTATGCCCCACAAGTGCTAGGATTAAAGGTGTGCACCACCACCAGCAGCTCAGAGTGGGATGTTCCGAGGCAGAGGGAACTATGCACGCAAAGGCCATGAGATAGGTTGAACAGGACAGTTAATATTACATAATGATAGGATAGAAACAAGGCGTCCCATTGATCCCGTAATTGGAAGGAGCCATAGGGAATCTTTCTCCCTGCTTTGCTGTCCTCAGCATGTTGACAATGCCTCACGTGGGCTACAGCCTCCAAACTGGCCTCTGGTGCCACCATATCCAAAACTGGAAGAAAGAACCTTCACTCTTGCCTTCCCATAAGCCTCCACAGTTGTGCAGATTCCCTCTTGAGCGTCCCTGACTAGACTTGAGCCAGCCAGTACCTGACAAGGTGGTATTAGCATCATTTAGGCCTATTCTCAGAACATGGCTCAGTGGGTAAAGCCCGAGGATCAGAGTTCAATTCCTGAGACCCACATAACCCCAGTACTTCTATGGTGAGGTGGGAGTGGGAGAAACTTCTTGAAGCTTGTGGACCAGCTAGCCTGGAGCATGAAGCTCCGCAGCAGAAACAGACAGACCCTGCTCAATAAGGTGGAAGGTGAGAACCCACTCTTGAAAGTGGTGGTCCTCCACACAGGAACCATGACCTGAGTGTGCTTGCACTCACCCACACATACACACATTAAATTTTAAACCTATCTTCAATTTAATGTGTATGGCCGTCTTGTCTGTATGTCTATCTGTTCACCATGTGTGTGCAATGACCCTGGAGGCCAAAAGGGGGTGGAGGATCTCTGGGAACTGGAGTTACTGTTGTATGCTATGTGGGTGCTGGGAATTGTATCCTGGTCCTCTGGAAGAGCAACCAGGGCTCGTAACTGCTAAGTCACTTTCTCCAGCCCTCTTTCAACCTCCCTCCCTCCCCCCACACAAAGACAAAGACTAGGGGGACTGGTGAAATGGCCCCATATAACCAATGGCTTCTGCTGCCAAACCGGATGACCTGACTTCATTTCCTGAAACCTACAAGGTGAAAGAAAAGAACTCCTGAAGTTAAGTCTTCTAACTTCCATACACAGACAGACAGACAGACAGACAGAGTGTGAGGCCAAAGCAGGAGCAACATACCTTGCAAGTTACAGAGTTCATTGTGTTAGGCCCCCATACCTTACAAAAAAAATATAGGTTTCTATTTAAGAATAAGTCTCTGTTTCTTAAATCTGATGTAACCTGCAAAACACGTGACCTCATTTACATGATGCATATCCTTGCCTTCCTCTTTCATTGTATGCTTTTTAATACATTTTTATTGATTTTTATTGAGCTCTACATTTTTCTCTGCTCCCCTCCCTGCCTTTCCCCTCCCCCCTTTAGACCTCCCCCAAGGTCCCCATGCTCGCAATTTACTCAGGAGATCTTGTCTTTTTATACTTTCTACTTCCCATGTAAGTCTCTCTTAGTGTCCTCATTGTTGTCTAAGTTCTCTGGGATTGTGGTTTGTAGGCTGGCTTTCTTTGCTTTATGTTTAAAAGCCACCTATGAGTGAGTATATGTGATAGTTGTCTTTCTGTGTCTGGGTTACCTCACTCAAAATAATGTTTTCTAGTTCCATCCATTTTCCTGAAAAATTCAAGCTGTCGTTATTTTTTTCTGCTGTGTAGTACTCCATTGTGTAAATGTACCATATTTTCCTTATCCGTTCTTCGGTTGAGGGGCATTTAGGTTGTTTCCAGGTTCTGGCTATGGCAAACAAAGCTGCTATGAACATAGTTGAGCACATGTCCTTGTGGCACGATTGAGCATCCTTTGTATATATACCCAAAAGTGGTATTATTGGGTCTTGAGGAAGGTTGTTTCCTAATTTTCTGAGAAATCGCCACACTGACATCCAAAGGGGTTGTACCAGCTTGCATTCCCACCAGCAATGCAGAAGTGTTCCCTTTTCCCCACAACCTCTCCAACATAAGTTGTCATCAGTGTTTTTGATTTTGGCCATTCTTACAGGTGTAAGATGGAATCTCAGAGTTTTTTTTAATATTTATTTATTTATTGTGTATACAGTGTTCTGCCTACATGTGTCCCTGCAGGCCAGAAGAGGGTACCAGATTTCATTGCAGATGGTTATGAGCCACCATGTGGTTGCTGGGAATTGAACTCAGGACCTCTGGAAGAGCAACCAGTGCTCTTAACCACTGAACCATCTCTCCAGCCCCAGAGTTGTTTTGATTTGCATTTCTCTGATGACTAAGGATGTTGGACATTTCCTTAAGTGTCTTTCAGCCATTTTAGATTCCTCTGTTGAGAGTTCTCTGTTTAGGTCTGTACTCCATTTTTTATTGGATTATGTGATCTTTTGGTGTCCAATTTCTTGAGTTCTTTGTATATTTTGGAGATCAGTCCTCTGTCTGATGTGGGGTTAGTGAAGATCTTTTCCCATTCTGTAGGCTGTCGTTTTGTCTTGTTGACCATGTCCTTTGCTTTACAGAAGCTTTTCAGTTTCAGGAGGTCCTATTTATTATTTGTTTCTCTCATTGTCTGTGCTGCTGGGGTCCTATTTAGGAAGTGGTTCCCTGTGCCAATGTGTTCAAGTGTACTTCCCACTTTCTCTTCTATAAGGTTCAGTGTGGCTGGCTTTATGTTGAGGTCTTTGATCCATTTGGACTTGAGTTTTGTGCATGGTGATAGATATGTGTCTATTTTCATTCTTCTACATGTTGATATCCAGTTATGCCAGCACCACTTGTTAAATATGCTTTCTTTTTTCCATTTGATATTTTTTTGCCTCTTTATCAAAGATCAGGTGTTTGAAGATGTGTGGATTGATATCCGGGTCTTCTATTCGGTTCCATTGGTCCTCCTGTCTGTTCTTATGCCAGTACCAGGCTGTTTTCAGTACTGTAGCTCTGCAGTATAGTTTGAAGTCAGGGATTGTGATTCCTCCAGAAGTTCTTTTATTGTACAGGATTGTTTTGGCCATCCTGGGTTTTTTGCTTTTCCGTACGCAGTTGAGTACTATTCTTTTGAGGTCTTTGAAGAAATTTGCTGGGATTTTGATAGGCATTGCTTTGAATCTGTTCATTGTATGTTTTAACAAACTCTAACAGCCAGTTCTCATGCCCCTGTAAACATATTTACAGTTGTTAACCTTTTACCTCACCCCTGTAAAAGGGACCTCAAGGCCAGAGGAGACTGCAAGGCCACAGCTGACCAGTTCTGGGTACACCTATAAAATAAAGCTTGCTTTATTGGATAATTTGATAATTGTGGGACTGGTCTTTTCTTGTGGTTTTCAGGTTTAACGACACAGCCAGGCGGTGGTACCTCACACCTTAATCCCAGCACTCGGGAGGCAGAGGCAGGCAGATCTCTGAGTTTGAGGCCAGCCTGGTCTATAGAGCAGCCAGAACAGCCAGGGCAACACAGAGAAACTCTGTCTTGAATACAAAACAAAGCAAAACAAACGAACAAAAAACAATAGCTAGCTAGATGGATGGACAGATGGATAGGCAGATAGACAGATGGAGATATGATAGATAGATAGATAGATAGATAGATAGATAGATAGATAGAGCGCACAAGAGAGACAGACAGACAGATAGATAGATGATACAAAAAGAGTCCCTCTAATCTTGTTTGTTAGCAGAAGACTCTCTTAGAATGGGATAAAGGGAATAGACCAGCTGGAACCAGTTCAAAACCACAGGCTTCCCCAGTGCTGAGATTAGTGTACACCACCACAACTGATTGGTTCGTCATCTTCCTTTTTCTCAGCTTTTAGCACTTCCTGGGAATCTTCCAAGTCTTCAGTTCCTCCCCGGTCCTTGGTTGTGTGGTGTGAGCCTCATGACCATGCATGAATGTCTTGTTCTCACTCTGTCATCTCCTTATTGAGAGAGGAAGGTTCACAGGGCTTCCTCTCCCTGCCTTCCTTTGGTGAGGATTCATGCAATTTCCTCTCATCTTTCTCCGGTGAGGAGACATGCAGCAGTAAACATCCTGTTGACAGGACGCGGACTAATGTCTGTTCCGTTTCTGCAAGTCTACAAATAATTTCCAATAAATCTTAGACACTGGGATGACACACCTCTCCCGTACATTGAAAGAAAATTCTAGCTGGGTGTGGTCGAGAGCTCCTGTCATTCTGGGACCTGGAGGCAGGAGAATCAGGAGGGAGAAAGGATAAGAGACAGGGAGGCAGGGAGACAAAGAATACCTAAAATGTACAGAAGAGGGTTGAGAGATGGCTTAGTGGTTAGGAGTCCTTGCTGCTTCCCAGAGGACACACATTTGATTTCCAGCACCCACATAAGGCGGTTTAAAGCGGCCTGTAACTTGGCGCCAGAGGATATGATGCCCTCTTTTAGCCTCCTCCGGCATTGCACAGAGGCTGCGTTCATCTGGTGCCCCCTAGTGGCTGGAATGTGCTAGCCAGTTTGGGTCATGCAGCAGCTGCAGTCCCTGCCCGACATTTGTTCAGGAAGGCAGGTCAGAATGCCAAGGAAGAAAGAAAATATGGAGCCAGTACCACTCGCAGGCTAGAACTGAAGTCCCAATTTCATAAAAACGACCCTTCATGTCTCCTGGGAAGCGTGGCATTTGCCTACAGAAAGGAAGAGAGTTACGTGTGGCAGTCCACTACAAGGGCAGGCATCTTACCTCTTTCCAACCACATCCACGTCCCCGTGATTTCCTTCTCTTCTCTTCTCTCACCCATTGGCTTCATCGTCACTGTTTTTATTATCTATATCTTTCAAAAATGTAAGCTCCACAAAAACAAGAGCTAACCTGGGCTACATAGTGAGTTTCGGGACAGCCTGAGATATAGAGTTTTATTCACTACTGTGTCCCTGGCACCTATATGGCAGCCAATGTTTGAATGAATGAACTAATGAAAGAATGAGTGAAACCCTGGAGGCTGATTTCATGTACACACACACACACACACACACACACACACACACACACATGCACGCATGCATACACACATGCACGCATGCGTACACACACACATGCACGCACGCGCGCACACACGCATACGCTCACACACACGTACATACACACATGCACACACGCACGCACACACACGCGCATGCACCAGTAATTCCAGCCCCCAAGAGATGCTGGCAGGAGGATCAGAGTTCAAGGTTCTCTTTAGCTACATGACTCAAGGTCAGTCTAGGCTTCAAGAGATTTTGTCAATAAAAAAAAGAGAGAAAGAAAGAAAAAAAGGAGGAGGATGTGGGGGCTCCAAAGAATAAAAAGATGTTCTATACAGTGAACACCAGGGAAGGGTACAGCATGGACAAGGTTGGATGGCTGGGGCCGGAGGGACAATGACACATGTACAGACGTGCTTAAGGAAGCATTTTAGAATTTTTGTTGTTGTTGGCTTTTGTTTTATCATACGTGTGTGTGTGTGTGTGTGTGTGTGTGTGTGTGTGTGTGTGTGTGTGTGTGGTGTCTGTGTCAACAGGGTCTCTTACATCCCAGGCTGGCCGCTACTCACTATATGGTCTTGAGTGTCAGCCTCCCTTCACTTCTCAAGTGCTGCGATTACAGACACTATTTTAAAGTATGATGATGATTATGCACTGCACAGTGATGTGTGTGTGCATGTGGAGGTCGAAAGGACACCTGGGGAGTGTGGGTTCTCTCCTAGGGATCCAACTCAGGTCTCCATGCTTGCTTGGCAAATGCCTTTAGCTACTGAGCTATCTCACCCTCTCATTGTTTCTTCTGATTTATTTTCAGAAGGGGTCTGTGTAGCCCTGGCTGTCCTGGAACTTGCTCTGTAGACCAGGCTGGCCTTGAACTCACAGAGATCCCCTTGTCTCTGCCTCCCAAGTGCTGGGATTAAAGGCATGCACCACCACTGCCCAGCCAGATGCTATTATTTTTTGATACAGGGTTCACTGGGTAGCCCAGGCTGGCATTGTATTAAAACTCAATCTTCCCATCTCTGCCTCCCGAGTGCTTGCATGGCCGGCAAGCTCCAATCTACTTTCTGTACACAGGACTGCTGCGTGATAAGATCTGTGTTTTCTAAATAAGCTCCTGAGAGCTCTTTCAGCTGTCTTGGAATAAAAATTTGAAGTGATAAGGAAATGTCATGTTGTGGTTTTATTGGCAGCATTATTTTTTCCTTTGTCAGCGAGATCAGAAAAGGACATGTCTGACAACCACAGGCATCTTAGGTTTGATTATGTGTGGAAGGAAGGAGTGAGT
The DNA here is from genome assembly GCA_004026605.1 of Ondatra zibethicus. NCBI lineage: Eukaryota > Metazoa > Chordata > Mammalia > Rodentia > Cricetidae > Ondatra > Ondatra zibethicus. Next base: position 59,424 of record PVIU01010757.1, on the reverse strand, counting down.
AAATGTGACACTCTCATCTGTCTCAATCACCTCCTCTGGACCCAGTTCCTCCCCCCCCCTCTTCCTTCTCTCTTTCTGGTGCCAAGAATGGAACCCAAGGCCTCCTGCTAATTATGCACTCTAATCCTGAGCTCTTAAAATATTAAATTAGAAATAGTTTAAATGTGGGCTGGGGAGATGACTAAGAGTCTTTGCTATGCAAACGTGAGGACCTGAGTTCAAACCTCAACACCCATGGACGAGATGGGCGTGGCTACCTGAGTTCGACCAGTGGGCTAGAGTGGCAGGCCAGCAGCCCCAGGGTTCCTCTCGCCTCCACCTCCCGAACACTTGAATGACACGGGGGAGCATCAGGCTGACCTTGTTGGCTCACGTGTGAGTGTGCGTGTATTCGTATGTGGGAGTTTGTGTTTGTTGCCAAGGTGTACCTGTGGAATTCGGAGGACAGGTTGTGGGAGTTGGTTTTCTCTGTCTACCTTGTGGTCAAATCCAGGTTATCTGCCATGTCAGCAAACACCTTTATCCAGTTTTTTGTTTTTTTGTTTTTTCGAGACAGGGTTTCTCTGTAGCTTTGGAGCCTGTCCTGGAACTAGCTCTTGTAGACCAGGATGGCCTTGAACTCACAGAGATCTGCCTGCCTCTGCCTCCCGAGTGCTGGGATTAAATGCATGTGCCACCACCACCCGGCCCTTTTTTTCCCTTTTCCCCAGATAGGGTCTCTCTATGTAGTCCTGGCTGTCTTAGAACTCACTAAATAGATAGACCAAGGTGGCCTTGAACTCACAGATATCCACTGCCTCTACCTCTGGGATTGGAGTGCTGGGATTAAAGGTAGGCGCCAACATGCCCAGTGCCACCAAGCCAACTTGACAGTCCCTTTTCTTCTTTACATGTGTATGTGGTGTGTGCATGTGTGCATATGTGTTTTCTAGTGCTAGATTTCAAACCCTTACACTTGCTAAGTCAGCGCCTATTACTGAGATAAGTCCCCAACTCCTGTTTACCTTTAAAAATTTTATTTTTATAAGATTTTTTAAAAAACCTTTTTAAGAAACATCTGTGGATATTTTGCCTGCATCCATATATGTGCTCCATGTGTTTCTGTGATGTTTGTGGCAGTCAGAAGGGGGTGTCAGATCCACTGGAACCGGAGATGCTAACGTTAGCAAGTTGCCATGAAGCTGCTGGGAACCAAACGGGAGTCCTCTGCAAGAGCAACCAGTGCTCTTGACCTCAGAGCCTTGTCTCCAGCCCTATGGCTCGCTGTGCCTGGGGGTCTGTTTGACGATTCTGTGTTTGCTGGTCTTCTAGAGTCTCTCCTTCCCCTCATGGGTCTCACACGTGTCTGTGAGTTTGAGGAAGGAGTCTTGGGGACGTGCCACAGTCTGCTCAGTGTCGGGGAACGTCTGAGACTATTTTTGACTCTGTCTCTGCAGTTTGCCAGTCAGCAGGATCCCACGGAGCATGCAGCTGCTGCCCAAGGTTTGGAAATGTTGGACACAGTGGGCAGCAGTCACTCCTGCCCTAGCTCCAGCCAATGTGTCCCTTCTGGGACCTCTGTCCTCACCCCTGGAGGCTCCTCAGATGGCCAGAACAAATCTTTGAGTTGCAGAAGCCTGAGGCACATCCTAGAAACTGCGTGGGGGAAGGAAGGCCCTTGGAGCCTGGCTGAGAAGATGTTAGGAGGGGGACAGGCAGACAGGTGTCCATGGGCCAGAGGGTAGAGAGGCTGCAGCTTGATAACAGGGTCCTGAGATCCCATGACTGGGTGCCTCGACCCTCACCTGTGGGCGTCTTGGCCCTACCTATTTTTTATGGTATCGAGAACTGAACCTAGGGGTTTATGCATGTTGGGCAAGTTCCTTACCACTGTGCTATATCCCAGCCCTCTCTGTAATTTTCGTTTTAATTAATTATTGACTTTTTTTAAATTTGAAGTAGGGCCTCATGTTTGCCCCGCCTGACCAGGAACTTACCCTGTAGCCGAGGCTGGCTTTGGATTCGTGGTTATCCTCTTACCTCCACCTACCGACGCTGGGACCACAGGTGTGAGCCATTACAGCTGCTACACTTTCTAGTTTGAGACAGGTGTCAGTCAGTCGCCCAGGCTGACCTTGAATTCATTCAGTAGCAGGCTTGGAAATGGTGCTCCTCCTGCCTCAGCTTTCCAAGTAGCCCGATTGGCAGACACATGCCACCTAGATTAGACCTTTTCCTGCCCTCTTCTCTTTTCTTCACAGTGCTGGGGATGGGACCCAGGGTTTGTGCATGCTAGGCAGTGCTTTGCCAAGTTGCCCTCATCCCTGCTTTTCACATCTCCCCTTGATTCACAGGCCTCTAGCTCCAAGCCCGTTCACTCTCTGTGCCTGGCTCCTCTGAGAGCCCACGTCCATTCAGTTTCACCTTGACTTTTCCTTTCCTGGAGCCTGCTACTCCCTCAGGCCCCTCCCACCGAAGTGGGCCTTGCCTCAGCCCGTCAGCTGGTTCAGGGCTTTCCACTTGCTCTTAGCTCTCACGAGACCCAGGCTGGCCTCAAACTTGCTAAGTAACTGAGGATGCCTTTGAACGCCTGATCCTCCTGCCTCCACCTCTGAAGTGCTAGGGTCACAAGTATGGGCTATTACCAAAAACTCATGTCTACTTTCATTTCCCTCTTCATAGCCTGGATGCGGCTTCACAGGGTAACGAGGAAGCAGAGGAGACGGAATGAAGCAAGGCGTGATAGACACATGGGCCCTGAGCAAAGACTGACGGGGGGGGGGGCAGAGGGGCGGGTTGGTAGGACAGGACACGTTCTAGAGAAGGGAGGAGGAGGAGGAAAGCAATGCCCTGCCTGGTGTCCTCCATTCAGAGCTGCTATGGTCGGCAGGTGGTACAGCTAAGACCATGTGTCAAGCTTTGTTTATGGTGTATGTCTAAACCAGAGGACCTCGGGTGTCATCCACTTGCCTCCTTTGAGATAAAGACCACTCATGGGTCTGTGGGACACTAATTAGATGAGACTTCCTGGCCAGGGAACCCCAGCGATTTTCTGTCTCCGTGTCTCCAGTGCTAGGGTCACCAGTGCCCACCACCACACCCAGCATTTTGTACACGGGTTCTGAGGATTGAACTCGGGTTCTTGGGCTTGTGAGATTGGCCTCCAGCTCACTATATAGAGGAGGCTGTCCTTGAACTTGGAATCTACTGCCCCAGAGCTGGGATCACAGGCATGAACCACCACGGAAACCAGGTCCTTCCGTCCCATTTCCTCCTGTCCCAGCCAGTGCTAGCCAAGCTAAACCCACCCCTACCCTGGCCCTCATGTCCCAGAGTGTGGGACACCTGAGAGCCATATAGATAGATGAGGGACAATGACAGGCTGGCAGCAGCCGCTGAAGAGTTCCCTCGATTGCAGAGTGGTGAGCGAGGCCAGAGCCTCAGATGTCCAAATTATTCATGTAGGGCTCTGTCCTGGGGGTGATGGAGACCACAGAGAGTTTCTCTTATTGATTTGGGGCGGCTTGTTTGTTTGTTTATATTTGTTTGTTTGTGATAGGGCTTCTTGAGACCCAGGCTGGCCTCAGAACTTGCTACGTGGGCTATGGATGGCCTTGACCTTTGATCCTTCTGCCTCCAACTACTGAGTGCTGGTTTACTGACCCAGTGCCACCATGCTGGGTGTGATTGGTGCTGAGGATGAAACCCAGGGCTTGACTGTGTTAGCCAAACCCTCTATGCACCCTCCATCCTCAGCCAACAGGGGACTCTGAACAAATCTGTTAGAAACGACCCCTTGGAGGGCCCAAAGTGACCCCATATGGTGGCTCTAGGGGCGCCTGGGGTTGGAGTCTCTGCTCCCTGGGACCCTGCCCTCTGATGTCACCGTCTCATTATTACGCAGCACCCAGCTGACCAATGAACGGACACTCACTGTTATAATGGGCCCTAGCAACAGGTTGTGATCTTGGGCTAGCTGGGAAGTAGACGCCACCAGCGGGGAGAGTGTGAGGGGAGAGGGAGAGCCTGCAGGTCAGGTGAGTCCCTGAGGGGCCGGGCTCTCCAGCTGGGCCCTTTGGGTCCGTGCACAGAAACCTGAGCTTCCAAAAGTTCCCATCCGAACCCCATCACCACTGACGACTGTTCTGCCTTGGGCTGCTGGGACCTGTCCCAGATCACACCTGAGGTAGGTGAGGGAGGTGAGGGAGGGGCCTGGGAAGGGGGATGTGGCAGAGGGGGAGATGGGTAAAGGAGCCCATGGACCTGGACTAGAGTTCTGACTGCATCTCTGAGTAGGGAGATATCCCTTGTGTTATCTGAGCCTAGATCCCTCTCCTTGCCAGATGAAGTGGGCCCTGATTCTAAGGGAGTCTCTCTATAAGCAAGAGATTTCATTATTCATTTGGAGGGTTTTTTTGGGGGGGGGTGCTTGTTTGTTTGAGACAGGGCCTCAGTATGCAGCACAGGCTGGCCTTGAACTCATGGTAATTTCCCTGACTCAGCCTTCTAAGTGCTAAGATTACAGGCGTTTAACACCATAACTGGGTGAGTGGCTGGATTTTCAAGGCTTTGGGCCGCGTGGTTCACAAATGAGAAGAGGGAGAGCTGGGCGTCGTCAGGGCCACAGGGAGGGGACACAGAGAGAGACCATCAGCAAGGAGATGGGAGATGAGAGAGTGGGCCTGGCAAGGCCACCATGGCCAGGGTGGGGGTTGACTGGGAGCCTACAGGCTGAATGGAGAATGCCTTCACTGTTGACTGGGGTGACCTGGTAACACAGGTGGGCCTAAGGGGGCCCAAGAGGCCTTTGAAGGTGGCTCAGAGCAGGCAGGCAGGCAGGGCTCAGGAGGACAGAGGCTCAAAGTTACCAGCCTAGCCAGGCATGGGGGCATTCTTGCAATCCCTTCTCAGGAGGCTAAGGTGAGAGTGCTGCTCTGGGTTAGAGGCTAGACTGGGCCACACAGCCAGATCCTGTCTTTAGAAAAGAAAGTTGTAGATCAGATATTAATCACAACACTGGTGGCTAATAGCATCTGCTGTGTGTCTGTCATTGTTTTACGCATGTCATAGTTCACGGGAGTCTCCCACTCTTAGGAGACATTGTGGTGAGGACGGCCACAGCCACATCTCACAGATGAGGAAAGCAAGGCAGTGCTGGGTCAATATGTGGCAGAGCCACCTCTTACTGGCTCCTGGTGACCACAGCAGTTGAAAACTAGTGGCTCCCCAGCTTGGCCAGAGCCACAGGCGGGTCCTGCTACTCAGGATGGGAGGCTTGGCCACAGTAAGACTGGGCAGCTTTGGTTCAAACATTTGGAAGCTTCAGTTGGGCATCGTAGCTCATGCCTGTAATGCCAGCACTCAGGAGAATTGCTGTGACTACAGGGCAGCCTGGGCTACACAGTGAGTTTTGGGCCAGCCTGAGCTATATAATGACACCCTGTCTCAACCCAGATATTGTAAGGAACCATCAGGTTTCGGTCTCAGCAGACCACCCAGCCTCGCTCTGGGCACAGGGCACACGTCCCTCACAAAGTTGAGTCCTTCCTAGGTTACTCATAGACCCCGACAGTGTCTCAGTAGGCTGCTTGGTTATTATGCCCATTGACTGTAGAGACAAACAGGCCTAGAGTGGTGCCCATTTTGTCCCAGGTCACACGGCAAGCCAGTGGCCCAGGTGGAAAGTGAACCGGGGCCTTTGACACTCCAAAATCCTTTAACTCATGTTAAATAGACCTGGATTCTTATTTTGAGGCAGGGTTAGCCTTGAACTCTCCCTGTATAGCTGGGGTGCCCTTCAAATGATCCTCTACCTCCAGTTCCCAAGTACTGGGAATACAGGCATGAAGAACTAGACCTGGATTGTTGTTACAGTTTTTTGAGACAGAGTTTCACTATGAAACCCTGGCCAGCATGGAACTCTCTGTGTAGATTAGGCTGGCCTTGAACTCATGTAGATCTGTCTGCATCAGCCTCCTGATATTAGAACTAAAGCAAGTGTCATCATACCCGGGCATTGTTGTTTCAAGACTGTGTAGCCCAAGCTGTCCTGGAACTCATGCTGATCCTCCTGCCTCAGCCTCCCCAGTGCTGAATTACAGATGAGAGCTAGGGTACCCCAGTTCTTGAGGAAGAGAAAGCTGGTGGTAATCTAAAGAGAGTCCTTTCACCTCCACATCTGTCATATGAACGTCTCCCTTCTCTGCAGACGCTGAGAGGTCACACGACCCGTGACTGTCCCCCATCTTCCTGTCCAGCTCTGAACTATGGCAACTTCCAAGTTGCCCGCGGTGCCTGAGGAGGAGACCACCATCCTCATGGCCAAAGAAGAGCTGGAGGCCCTGCGCACCGCCTTTGAGTCTGGCGACATCCCTCAAGCTGCCTCTCGCCTCCGGGAGCTGCTGGCCAACTCAGAGAGTACCCGGCTGGAGGTGGGCGTCACGGGCGAGTCGGGAGCCGGCAAGTCCTCCCTCATCAATGCCCTGTGTGGCCTGGGGGCCGAGGATCCTGGCGCAGCTCTCACAGGGGTCGTGGAGACCACCATGCAGCCTTCGCCTTACCCACACCCACAGTTTCCCGACGTGACCCTGTGGGACCTGCCAGGGGCTGGCTCTCCAGGCTGCTCAGCAGACAAGTACCTGAAGCAGGTGGACTTCGGCCGCTATGACTTCTTCTTGCTCGTCTCCCCCCGCCGCTGCGGCGCCGTGGAGACGCGCCTGGCCGCAGAAATCCTGCGCCAGGGGAAGAAGTTCTACTTCGTGCGCACCAAGGTGGACGAGGATCTGGCGGCCACCCGCAGCCAGCGGCCCTCGGGCTTCAGCGAGGGTGCTGTCCTCCAGGAGATCCGGGATCACTGCGCGGAGCGGCTGCGGGCAGCCGGCCTGAATGACCCCCGCATCTTCCTGGTGTCCAACCTGTCGCCAACCCGCTATGACTTCCCGATGCTCGTGTCCACCTGGGAGCACGACCTGCCCGCCCACCGTCGCCACGCTGGCCTGCTCTCCCTGCCTGACATCTCGCTGGAGGCTCTACAGAGGAAGAAGGACATGCTACAAGAGCAGGTGCTTAAGACAGCCTTGGTGTCTGGGGTCATCCAGGCCCTGCCTGTCCCTGGACTAGCAGCCGCCTACGATGACGCCCTGCTCATCCGCTCTCTGCGTGGCTACCACCGCAGCTTCGGCCTAGACGACGACTCGTTGGCCAAACTGGCAGAGCAGGTGGGCAAGCAGGCAGGGGACCTGCGCTCCGTCATCCGCTCCCCTCTGGCCAATGAGGTCTCACCAGAAACTGTCCTGCGGCTGTACTCGCAGTCCTCGGATGGTGCCATGCGGGTGGCCCGTGCCTTCGAACGGGGCATCCCTGTGTTCGGAACGCTGGTGGCTGGGGGCATCAGCTTCGGCACGGTCTACACCATGCTCCAGGGCTGTCTCAACGAGATGGCTGAGGACGCCCAACGCGTCCGCATCAAGGCCCTGGAGGAAGATGAGCCCCAGGCCGAGGTGAGCTTGGAGGCGTCTGGTGACTGCGGTGTGGAAAAGCGGGTGACCGTGGAGGGAACCAGCGAGGAAGCCCCGCTGTCCACTCGCAGGAAGCTCGGTCTCCTCCTCAAGTACATTCTTGACAGCTGGAAGAGGCGCGATTTGTCAGAAGACAAATGAAAGTGCAGCCCCCCCAACCCCCGCCCCACCCCGCCTCCTCCACCTCACCCGTCAGCCAAGCCCTTAAACAAAATCAACATCAACCAAACATGGCTACTGTGATCAAACTGAGCGCTGCAGTTGCTGGGCAGGAGGTGGGTAGGACGGATGGCAGGGTGGGTGTTATGGAGGCACACAGACAGCCCTGGATCTAGGGGTAAATACTGAATATGGTCACACTTGACACCCCAGGGCAGGGAGAAGGGGTGAGGGGTGAAGGGATGCCCAGGACTGCTCAGTCGTCTCTCTCCGGGCTCCCCATGAGGTCAAGGCGGGAGCAGTAAATTGCCTGGGAGGCTGTGTGCTTTCGTGTGTGTGTGTGTGTGTGTGTGTGTGTGTGTGTGTGTGTGTGTGTGTGTGTGTGTTTGTGATGGGTGTATGTGTGTGTGTGAGAGAGAGAAAGGACCTCTTGAGGTACTCTATATTATAATTTGGTGTTGGGCATAGACGTGGGGCCCGGCTCTAAGCATTGTCTACTCCTGAGCTGCACACCCACTCCTTGTACTAAACTTTCATTCTCTTGTCCCATTCTGACAGCCCCTAGAGTCACATGGCGAAGGCTACTTCTGGAGAGAGAGAGAACAGACACAGAGATTGGGGGAACAACACAGGGCACCCTGATAGCAGGGAGCAATGGTGGGCACGGGTTGCAAGGAAGAGGAGGCCAGAAAGCCTGGGGCTTCCCTCGGTGTAGGTCATGGGAGACTGGCAGAATGAGAAGCCGTGCAATGCCATGGGGCGTGTAAGAAGAAGAAAGGCGGATGGACCCCTCAACAGCCTAGACTGAGCCTTTTAAGCTTCAGCTGTCTCGGAATCTATGAGTGAGAGGGCTATTGGTTCTCCCCAGTGGACCATATCTAGCGCTTCATGCTAGACAAGTTCTCTAGCCACTGAGCCATGGGGAATTCTAGGCAAAGGCTCCACCACTGAGCCACACCCCAGCCCCTCACTGGGGGATTCTAGGCAGGGGCTCTACAGCTGAACTACAACCCCATCTAGAATCCTATAAGTCTCCATGACTCTGAGTGGATCTACACAAAATACCTAAGCAAATCAACTTGAAGATTTAAGAGGCTCCCTTTTGGCTCAGTTTCCAAGGCTTCAGCCCATGGTGCTTGGCTTCATAGCTATAGGCCTGTGCTTAGACAGAATTTTTTGGCTCCAGGAATACACGACGGGTGAGGCTGCTTACCTCATGGTACCCAAGCAGTGACACACAGACTGGCCATGGTGTACGCTTGTGCACACACACACACCCACCCACAGAGGAAGAGGCCAGGCATAAGATCAAAACCATACATCCCCAGCTACCCACTTCCTCCCCAGGCTCTATAAGCTACGTCTCCCACTCCTACCCCTATGCCATATTATGAATCCACTAACGGAGCAATCCACTGATACCTTCAGGCTCTTATGACCCGATCCAGTCCTAAAAGCTTTCCGTAGAGACAAGGCCTTACACAGCCTGCCTTGACGTTGAACTACATCTTGAAGAATCTCGCACTTCCAATCCTTCTGCCTCCACCTCCTGAGTGATGAGATTACAGGTGTATACCACCACATCTGGTTAATGGGTGCTGGGGATGGAGCCAAGGCTTCCCGAATGCTGGGTGAGCATCCTACCATAAGATGAGCTGCACCCCAGCTCCCCACCTCTGAATGCTGCATTGAGGACCCATACCATTTTTTGGTGGTACTTTAAGATCCAAGCCACAGCAGCATGGTTGAGCGTGGTTACTGGGATTAGGTTGAAAGGCTGGAGGGTGTGTCTGGTGTTGGGTGGGGGGATCCGATAACACATGGCTGTGACTGGTATGTATGCCACAAGGGGTGAGACTACTGGGATTAAGTGTCCCAGTGAGATTAGTCTCCTAGTCCCTGATAAGGGCCTTCCTCTGTGTGTGGTTCTTGGTGGTGGTCCCATGAATGGTGGTGCACAAAAGTAATCAGGACTCTGGCCTGGACTCAAGCCTGGACTCCCAATTAAGGGTCACAAGTGTTCAACCTAAGAGAAAGACAGGTGGTGGCACACACCTTTAATCCCAAAACTCAGGAGACAGAGGCAAGTGGATCTCCGTGAGTTCAAGGCCAGGCTGGTCTATAGAGTGAGTTCTAGGACATTCAGAGTTATTCAGAGTAAACCTGTATTAAAAATAAATGAGTTGTTGGGAGTGCAGAAGCCTCACTGAGGCCTAGAGGTTGCGGGGAAGCCGATTTGCAACTTGCTGCCCAGTGTGGCCAACTTAGAATGACCTGGAAATATCTGAAAGACAGGTATTTCTAAGCTGTGGAGTCAGAGGTGTGAACTCAGCAGTGTGAGATGAGAAGTCAAATTTGTGGTTCCTGAAAGGCAGAGAGGCAGGGGCAGGTGAATGGATGAGATCAGCCGCCCACCCATGACTCTCTTCCGGGAGAGACTCAGGGTCCTGGGCGGGCTGGGAAGCTTGCAATAGAAACAGCCTGGCCGCCTTTTGGAGAGTTGCCTGCAGGGGAGGCAGCAAATGAAGTGTTGTTCTCTGCCTCATGTTCTGGGCAGAGGAGGCTGGGCTGAGATCCAGCTTGGCAGTTACGTCGTGTGAAACCTTCCAAGCTTCGTGAAGCTCCCAAGAAGGTTCTGGAGATTGCACAAAGCAGGTGGCAGACAAGGATGTGGGACAAGGGAGCTAGGCTCACCCAAGTCGGACCCATCTGCTTCTTGAGGATTCCCAGATCTGAGGATAGCTCTAGCCTTGGGTGACCTGGCCCTAGCAAACAGCCCCAGACTGAGGGTTCCCTTTCCCTGGGAAGATTATGGGGGACGAACTCTCTTTGCTTTGTAAAAGGACTTTCTCTCCCCTCTTGTGTGTGTGTGTGTGTGTGTGTGTATGTGTAAGCATGTATGTCACAGAAGTCACAGGACAACTTGAATTAATTCTCTCTTCCCATCTTTATGTCTGTTCTGGGGATTGAACTCAGGGCACCAGGCTTGTATGCATACAGTAACTTTACCCAGAACTCCCTTTCCCAGGAGGCCTCTCTCCCTTGTTTTGTCTCTATCACAATTACTTAGGGGCACTCATGGCTCTATCTGCACCAAAGGGGCTGCAGGGGTAGAAAAAACCCAGACCTGGCTGTGTGTGGTAGGGCATACCTGAAATCACAGCAGTTGGGAGGTAGAGGCAGCAGGATCAGGAGTTCAGGGTTATCCTCAGCTACATAGAGGCTCAACTAGGGCTGTACTGGGGGAGGGGTAGTGTTACAAGGAGAGAGGGTCCCTTTGTTTGTCCCGGCCGCCTGGATAGCTTACACCCGAAATAACTACACAGAAACTGTATTAATTAAATTACTGCTTGGCCCATTATCTCTAGCCCCTTATTGGCTAACTCTTACATCTTGATTTAACCCATTTCTATTAATCTGTGTATTGCCACGTGCCAGTGGCTTACCGGGAAAGATTCAGCATGTCTGACTCTGGCGGCTCCATGGTGGCCCTCTCTCTGACTCTGCTTTCTTCCTCCCAGAATTCAGTTCTGTCTTCTCTGCCTACCTAAGTTCTGCCCTACTAGGCCAAGCAGTTTCTTTATTGATTAACCAATGAAAGCAACACATAAACAGAAGGAACTCCTACACCAGGGTAGAAGCACTTGCCTTGCATGCTTGAGGCCCTGTGTTTAACCCCTAGAACTAGAAAGAAACCTTTGAGGCCAGCCCCGATGGCCCAAAAAATGCCTCAAGAGAAAACAAACAGAAGCACCCACTACAATAAAAGCCCCAGCTCAGGGCTAGAGAGATGACTCAGTGGTTAAGAGCATTGGGCTGCTCTTGCAGAGGACCTGGGTTCAATTCCCAGCACCCACATGATGGCTCACAACTGTCTGTAACTTCAGTTCCAGAGGATGCAGCACCCTCTACTGGTCTCTGTGGGCACAAGCTGTGTGTGTGATGCACAGATATAGATGCAGGTGCTCACACATATTAAAGAAGCACAGACTTCAGCAGGTCCCTGCTAAATCTGTGCTCTAAATTAGCCCATGACCCTGTACCCTATGTATTGCTGACATCTCAAACTCAGGGCATCCTGGCTCCATGTGGGGCTGTGAAGGGAGGGTTAGGAACTGGGAGCCAGTGAGTCTCACCACAGGTCTTAAGGTTGAGAGGGATGCAGTAGGCTCTTCCTTTATCACCTCTCTTGTACTCCCTCAGCCAATGGGTCCCCACTTCCTGTCTGACTCCTTTCTCCACTCCATCCCCTCAGTTTCTGTGCCTGCAGCTCTAGCTCTGCTTTGCTGGGTCAGGCCCAGCCCTATTCCCCACAGAACCACAGAAGAGTGTGTGTGCACGCATTGTGTGTGTGTGTGTGTGTGTGTGTGTTTTCCACGTGTGTTGCTCAAACTTTTCTGCAGCTTCCCAGCCTGCTGTTCCAGGCCCTTCCTCTGTCCAAACCTCATCCACAGTTCAGGTCTCTCTGAGACAGCACAGCTGAGGCTCCTGGGAACGCCCTCTCCACTGAACAAGAAAACAGGCCCCTCCTTCCAGTCCAGTTCCTTGGAGAAAGGGGGAGCAAAGCCTGCAAGGGACGGGTAGGCATGTAGCCCAGTTGCAGAATGTTTGCCTACTAGGTGCAAAGACATAGGCCGAAATTCAAACACTGAAAAAGAAAGTTGAGGTTGAGGGAGGGGGTAGCAGTGGGTAGGGTTCTTGCCTGGAACATACAAAGCTCTGAGTTCATCCATCCATCCATCCATCCATCCATCCATCCATCCATCCATCCATCCATCCGCCCCATGAACTGAATGGTGGTGTGTGCCTATAACCCCAGTACTCAGCATGTGGAGACAGGCCAGTCAGAAGCTCAAGGTCATGCTTGGCGACACAGTGAGCCGGAGGTCAGCCTGACTCAAAATCACAATAAAACAGAGGACCTGTAATTCCAGTGATGATGAGGTGGGAGACAGATAGGAGGGTCTCTGGAAGTTTGAGGGCCAGCTAGCCTGGGCTACATGGCAAAGTTCCCAGCCAATGAGGAGTCCTGTCTCAAACAGGTGATGAAAGGTACCTGAGGACCAATCCCTGAGGTTGTCCTCTGACCTCTACATACCAGCACTGTGCGTCCTTGCTCTTGCACACACTGAAGTACCTACAAGAACACACATGGAGCACTCAGGATGTGACCTGCCTTAGTGCCGTGGCTGAGGATGCATATGTTCATGCAATTACAGAATGTCTACACCAGCTGTCCCTGCCCACCATATTCATCAGGACAGCAAGGCCCGGAGACAGGACAGGATTTGCTGATCTGTCATCATTCCTGAGCAGACACAGGTACTCAGAAGGCAGGAGGCACACCAGCCCCATCAGGTCTCTTCCTTCAGGCCTGTGCCAACTGGAGGTCTGGCCATGCCAAATTGAGTATGCAGCAGTGAAACCATTGAGGGGCTTTATGGCAAAAAAGACCCGTGAGTGCTGGACCACATCCCACCTCTGAAGCAGGCTGACGGTCTTAACAAAATGACTTTTAACTTCCTAGGCCCCACTCTCCTGCACTCGGAGGTGGCCGGATGTGGTGGCACATGCCTGAAATACCAGCATGAGGAGGTTGAGGCAGGGCTTCAGGTTCCATTCCTAACACCCTGTGTGCTAGCTGGCAACCCCCAGCACATTGTTCCTCTCAGAGCCAGTACAAGTAGGTGGAGAATCTCGTTCCCCAGCTGCTGAGACAGGACTACCAGTGAATACACATTAATTAGTCAGCCATGTTGTTGTTCTCAGGCCTACAGTGGCAAAGCCTCTGTCACTTTAGCTTTTATGTTTTTTTTTTTTTGAGAAAGGAAACATAGTGTCTCTCAAATGGCAAGTGCTCTACCACTGAGCCACACCCCAGTCTCCTCACTGGGGATTCTAGGCAAATGTTCTACAGATAAACTTTATCTCCAGTTGTCTTTTTTATTTTCTATTCTGAGACAGGGCCTCACTAACTAGCTCAAGTTCCCTCTGTGGTCCAAGCAGGCCTTGAACTTGCAATCTTCTTTCCTCAGGCTCTCAAGCAGCTAGAATTACAGGTCTGGGCATCAAGCTCAGTCTTTTGATTTCTTTCTATTTGGAAAAGGTAATAGTGAGAAGGGAGAGGGAGGGACAGACACATATCAGGCTATGGTTTTCTTTTTTTTCTTTTCTTTCTTTCTTTCTTTCTTTCTTTCTTTCTTTCTTTCTTTCTTTCTTTCTTTCTTTTTTTGGTTTTTCGAGACAGGGTTCCTCTGTGGCTTTGGAGCCTGTCCTGGAACTAGCTCTGTAGACCAGGCTGGTCTCGAACTCACAGAGATCTGCCTGCCTCTATCTCCCGAGTGCTGGGATTGAAGGCATGTGCCATCACCGCCCAGCATTTTTTTAAAAAAGATTTATTTATTATATATACAGTATTCTGCCTGCATGTGTACCTGCACCCCAGAAGAGGGCACCAGACCTCATTATAGATGGTTGTGAGCCACCATGTGGTTGCTGGGAATTGAACTCAGGACCTCTAGAAGAAGAGTCAATGCTCTTAACCACTGAGCCATCTCTCCAGCCATGGCTACGGTCTTCTTAAGTTCCACTGACATTATCCCCAGGGCATTGGGTAAAACCTGCTTGGAATGAAAGCTCTTCATGAGATGCTGACACTGTTTTACTGTGGTCAACCGCTATGACACATGCAGTCTGGGTCACTGAGATTAACAAGTGGGTCGTATCTCAAGTCACCACAGGGCAGGGCGAGGTGACGAGTTATATCTGGGCTTCAGACAACTTATGACAGACCTCAAGATGGAAGCCAAGGCAGCAAGATTAATTTGTCATTGATATTAAACAACCTATGACAGGCCTGCCACGGGCTCTAGAGAAAGGTAACTCAGTGATGTTGCACAGCCGCTGCGGAAGAGCACACTCTGACAGCTGAGAACAAGGGCTCTGGCAGCCCCAGCAGCGCTCAGGCTGGCAAGTTCAGATTGCTGTTGGGGCCCAGGGCTGTGGCGGGGGCCATCAGGGCAGGACTGTGGGGTAGAAAGGCCAGCCAAAGAAACCCATCCTGGCTCTGAAACCAGAGCCAGTGAAAGAAATACACCCTGGTTCTGAGACCCAAGCTAGTGAAAGAAAGACTTCAGCCCTGAACCCAGAACCAAAGAAAAACACTCTGATTCTGAAACCAGTGCTAAAGAAACCAAGTTTGGCCCTAGAATCAGTCAGTGAAAGATGTATGACCTGGCCCCAAAACTAGAGGCAAAAAGCTAAAAAAGGTCAGTGAAAGAAACATAGTTTGGATCTGAAACAAGAGCCAACTCTGCCAATGATCAACTAAGCATAAAACCAACCAATCCCTGAGCAGGTATCTAGCCAATTTGAACTCAATCCAGCCAATTCACACCCTGAAAATCTCCCTAGAAAACCTCCACCCCTAAGAAGCCCTGTGTCTGTTCCGTCTGCTGCTGTCTTCTTCCACCCTGGTGGAGGCAGCCACTCTCCTGGATTCTTCACTTCCAGTAAGTATACTGAATGAGGTTTGGGTGAAGACCTCCTTTTGCTGGAGCTGAGAGGGAGCCAGCGGAGTGGGGCTGTGACACTTTCCCTGGGGGATCCTTCCCCTAGCAGAGAGGAGCTGTTATACTCCGGGCACCAGAGCCGAACTGCAGCAACTTCGCTGGGAAAGCCCTCTCCTGCCAGAGGAGACCTGTTACATTGGGAAGCCTTTCCCTAGAGCAGGGCTGTAAGCTGCTATGCTTACTGTGACCTGTGCTATTCCCTGGCGCCCGACTGCCAGAACTTTTCCATCCAAACTGTAGCACTAGGTATGCCTTGGCTCCTGACTGCTGGGATCCCTTTCCATTTGAGCCGCACTGCTTTCAAGGACATCTGCCAACAGCAGCTGTCCAGGTGTGGGCCACACTTCACTTACTAGATTCAGGTACACTGGCTTTTTTTTCTTTTTTTAACATTTACTTATCAATATATATGTGTGTGTGTGCGCATGTGTGCCATAGTGTGCATTTAAAGGTCAAAGGACAAGCCCAAAGAGTCAGTTCTCTCCTTCTACCATGGGTCCCAGGGGATCAAACCATGTCATATTGTCAGCGAACACTTTTACTAATTCTCTCAGCTCCTCCCTGCCCTCTGCTTTTTAAGATATGGCCTGACTGTAGCTCAGACTGACCTAGAACTCATGGCAATCCTTCTGCCTCAGCTTCCCAAGTACTGGCAATTATTTCTACCTCATCTGATCTATGCCAAGCAGACTTCCCTGCCTCTGTAAGTTTGGCACCCTCTCAGATCTCAGGGATGGTGTTGGCAGGTGTGGGCTGTGTGAAATACTGCCACCTTCCAGTGGTGGTTCAGAGTGGGCAAAGAGGTTGTTCAAGGTCACATCATGTGACTGGACCAAACCCCACAGTGAAGGAGTGCTCACAGATATTACTTCCTGACAGTTGGTTCTTCTTGCAGCAGTGACAGAGGGACAGCCACACATGCCGAGGAAAAAGGGCAGAGACATGGCTGTTATTTTGGAAAGCCAGGGCTCTGTTGAGCCTGCATGTTCAGCTCAGATCCACTGGTCATAAAACCTTCATAGATGGGAAAGCAGACCCCCAGCATGGTTTGGTCACTGGCCTGAGGCCACACACAGTTGGTAGAGCTGGGGTCTGAACAGAGGCTGCCTGGCTTTAGGGCTGACATCCTTAAGCCCAGCACATGCTGTGCTCAGTCAGAGTGTAAGTGTGAGCCAGGCAGCGCCAGTGGGACAGGAGAGAAGTGGGTGGCGTGTCCTTCAGTGGACACCAAGTCCCTGCGGGCTGTGGATAAATCTGCCTTCCACTGGCTGAGAGTAATAAGTTGCAGAAGCCTGGGTGATATTTCTGGTGGCCATGCTGGCCCATCTCACTGCCCCTCTTAGAGCAAGGTAACTCTACGACCTAGGGTGCCATGCTGGGCAGAGGGAGAGCTCAGGAAGCTGGCACACTTGCCTGTCTAAAGTCATTGCCTGACTCCTCATCAGACAAGTTGAGCAACTCGGCCAGCCCCACCACAAACCAAAAAAAAAAAAAAAAAAGACATGGTTGATGAAAGCCACTCATGCGTGCCCCTGCTGTCACTGCCCTGAGCACACTGGCACCTTCTGCCCCATCCCCAGCTGACCTGACTGTGCTGGACATGGAGCTGACCTAGCCGTGGGAAGTCCCTGCATAGTTCTGTGACCCAGCCACAGGGCAGTCCCTGCCCCGCTCTGGCTGTACCAGACTAGTTGGTGTTTAGGACTGAACCTCAGGCTCTCTCTCTTGGGGATGAGGCCTGGTTGTTGGCCAGTTTCTCTTGCCCTACTCTGGGGCAAACTCCCAGCCAGAGGAAGCCCTCCCGCAACCTGGATGAGCAGAGGTTGGTCTGTTCATGGATCCGTGAGATGGTCTAATCTTTATATAGCCAAGGCTGGCCTGGCATTTGTGACCTTGCTTTCTCTTCAGAGCAGGAACTACAGATACGTGCACCTTGTCTGACATGAGACACAAGTTTGGACAGGGAAGGGCAGCAGGAGGGTTTCCGCACAGTTGAGGGCATGGCATAAGGCTTTGAAAGCTTGGTGTGAGGGCATAGCCCTGGAGGGCCTTAAGATCATATGGAAGTGCATATCCCAGTGTCCTTGTACTTCTTTCCTTCCTGATTTCCTGGGTACTCACGATGTCAAAGCCAGAATGTGGTGGGCCCTCCAGGGCAAAATTCTGGATTTCCCTGGGTCTTCCAGTAGAAACTGTGATCAACTGTGCTGACAATACAGAAGATGAAATTCTGTATATTGGGGGCTGGATAGATGGTTCAGTGGTTAAAAGCACCAGTTGCTCTTCCAGAGGACCCTGGTTCAATTTCCAGCACCCACATGGCAGCTCACAACCATCTTTAAATCCAGTTCAAGGGACTCCAACACCCTTAAACAGACACACATGTAGGCAAAAACACTAATGAACATAAAATAAAAATAAACTATAAAAAATTCTGTATAGGGCTGGAGAGATGGCTCAGAGGTTAAGAGCACTGACTTCTCTTCCAGAGGTCCTGAATTCAATTCCCAGCAACCACATGGTGGCTCACAACCATCTATAATGAGATCTAGTGCCCTCTTCTGGCATGCAAGCATACATGGAAGGAATGTTGTATACATAATAAATAAATCTAAAAAAAAACTCTGTATATCGGAGCTGGAGAGATGGCTCAGAGGTTAAGAGCACTGGCTGCTCTTGCAGAGGTTCTGAGTTCAATTCCTAGAAACCACATGATAGCTCACAACCATCTGAGATCTGGTGCCCTCTTCTGGCCTGCAGACACACATGCAGGCAGAACGCTGTATACATTAACAAATAAATCTTTTAAAAAAAAATCTGTGTATCTTGTCTGTGAAGGGAATCAATGGATGACTGAACAGACTTCCTGCTGTTTGTGTGGGTTCCATGGTGATGGCCAGTTAGGAAAGGCAAACCAGAGCTAAGAAAAACATCCGTCAGCAGTGGTAATTCTACAACAAAAGTCAGATCAAAGAAAAGACGGGAGTTCCTTTATTTTGAAAATAATGCAGGGGTCACAGTAAACAACAAAGGTGAGAAGAAAGATTTTGCTATCACAGGTCCAGTAGCAAAGGAGCATGCAGACTTGTGGCCCAGAACTGCACCCAACGCAGGCAGCACCACAGGACTCTCCAGTGTGTTTGTAAAAGATTCATTAGAAGGCCCCTGCTCAAAACAAAGGAACAAACTCTGCATGGGGCCACAACTCCAGAGTCTGGGAACCATGGGCCACAGGGTGCCTTGGGTCTTGGACCTCCCAGTCTGTAAGCTCCACTGTCTGTGAGCAGGAGGACGTGTGCACTGCTTGGTATCTGAAGGCCAAGAGTCAGTGGGCCCAAAGGGCGAGAGAAGAGCCGGGTAAGGGCAAACAGTATGTTACAGGGCGATCCTATTACTCCTTTATTTCTTGATTGATTGATTTTTCGAGAGAAGATTTTTCCGTGTGACAGCTCTGGCACTCGCTCTGTAGACCAGGCTGGCCTCAAATTCACAGAGATCCTTCCATCCCAACCCCCAACCAATGCTGGGATTAAAGGCATGCGCCACCATGCCTGCATTTGTTTGTTTATTTTTATGACAGGGTCTCCTGTCCAGGCTGCTCTCTTTACACAGCTGTGGCTGGCCTTGAACTCTTGGTCCTCCTGTTTCCACCTCCTGATGGGATTATAGGCCAAACCACATTGACAATTCTATCTTTTCAGTCTAAAACAGACATTGTATTGCTCTAGTGACAAGATCAGCTGCCCTGTTCCTGGAGTGGGTGATGGGTTGGGGAAAGAACAAATCCAGAGCAGACTCCTGTGACCAGGTTTATTTGAACCATCAGATTTCCCTCCTCCACTCCCCCACAAAGCTCTCCAACCCCAGCCCCAATTCTAGGGAAGGCTTCCTGGGGACCGCTCTGACTCCTGCTGCCTGTCTCTATGGGGATTTGGGAAGGGCTGCTCATCCCAGGCTGGGGGTGGGATCTCTTGGTCACCCCGAGCAGCACCCCATTTGAGGGAGGGGCTGGCCTCGGACACCTCACGTCTCTTGGAGGGAGTCATGATCCCTCTGCCAGGCCTCTGTCACTTTCTTCCCCTGCTGGGGGAAGGCTGTGTGCCCTTACTGTCCACAGGACAGGGGTTCCCTGTGTGCTACCCCCTCGGTCTCAGGCCAGCAGGCGGCTGTACTCTGCCAGGGCTGAGGACTTCTTCACCCCGTCCCAGATCCGGGCAGCATAGTGGAACCTGTGGGTGGAGGGCTGCAGTCAGGGGTGGTAACTGAGGCCCAGTAAGTTTCCACATACAAAGGAGCTTCCCAGAGCCTGGAGCCATCGATGGTGCCACGCTGACTGAGTGGCCCTGCTTCCATGCCCTGTCCTGGGGAGGCTGAGGGCTGGGCTTGGATGAAGGTCCAAGGGGGAAAGGCATCTCCACTCCCTCCCAGCATCATGATGGACAAACATTCAACAGCAGCTGCACAGCCCAGGCCTTCCCTCCCCTCAGGCCCTGGTTTAGCAAGGACAGGAACCTGAGCTCTGCCCTAAGTGCTCAGTGAGAAGCACCCTGCCATGGGCCTGACTGCAGCACCTGTTCAGAGTCAACTCTCTCCTAGACAGAGCAGGCTGGAGGCAGAGCTCCTCTGAGGGTGAAGGAGGGTGGGACAAAGTGCACGCAGGCAGGGAGCAGGAACAGAAAGAGGAGTGACCTAGTGGGAATCGAGCACAGCTCCTGTGAGGCTGGGCACTCACGACCATGAACAGATCTCCTGCCTAACCAGGGTCCCGGTCCTTCTTCTGGCTTACTAAGTGGCATCATACCACTTAGTAAAGTGTGTGACTTTGCTATGTGACATTTCTTTGAGCCTAAACTTTTTTTTTTGAGATAAGGCTGGTAGATCAGGCTGGTCTGGAACTCACTGTGTAGTTTAAGCTGGCCTTAAACTCATAATGATCCCCTGCCTTAGACTCCAATGCTGAGACTAGAGGCATGGGCTTTCCTTCAGAAAAAAACAAAAAAACAACAACACAAAAACAAACAAAAAACCCTGTAGCGAGCCTGAGGCCCATAAGTTAGTCACACCAAACTCATCCTGCTGGCCCTGGGGAAGTGCTACCCGTTAGCGAGGACTGGAGAGACAGGGCTTACTGAGGCTCCCCTGCAAGAGTGCCCTCCAGGCTGCACTAAGTGGGCTCCTCAAATGCACCCCAAACAACTCTTACCAGTTCTTCTCAGTGAGGATGGTGTGAGACAGCTGAGGCCGTGCCATGGACATCACCTGACTGCGGAGCTTGCTAACCAAGGACTGGAAGCTGGGGTGGCCTCGGTACCCAGGCAGCAGCGAGAAAAGAGGACTAGAACCAGGCCCTAAAACAGGGGATGGGCGCTTCAGAGTTCTGCCTCGGACCAGGTGTTCCTGAACCTCTCCGATGCAGGAACATGGTCCCAAGAAAGGCCCCAGCACCAGAGAGTTCTCCCAGCCCCAGGGCAGGTTGTCTCTCCATGGCCAGATGTCCCTAAGGGTAACTACCTGCTCGAGGTGGGTTCTCGCTCTCGGCTTCACTGTCCATGAAGGGCACAAGGAACAAGTTGACCTCTGAGTCCAAGAAGTCGGGTGGCAGCCCTGGGAAGATGTTGCACTGCAGCATGGACAGCGTCCCTGGGAACAGACACCAGTCCGCAGCCTGAGCTGTGGTCTGTGGTAGGGGACTGGCGGCCAGAAAGCTCATCTGGGGGCCTTTGCCTGGGAGGGAGTGGCACAAGGATCTAGGCCACTGGCCGGCCTGGGAGGAGCCTGGGGACGCTCACCCTTGTAGCGCAGGTGCGAGTGCGCCATGAGCTGGTCAATCATCAGGTGCATCTGCCGCAACTTCCGGGGACAGAAGTCCTCCCTGCGTGCCTTGTTCTGCAGGAAGACTGGGGGGGGGGGTTACAGCCATGTAGCAGACAACACTTAGCCTCGCCCTACACTCCTCCCCCCCACTAGTTCAAGTCATTCAGTATTTGTGAGCAGGGCAGTGCTGGGGACAGACAGTCAAACCCAACTTCCAGCATCAAGGATCCCTAGCCTGATGACAAGACAGACAAGGACAGCTGTGTGATCAGGAACATGAGAGGAGGTGAGTGTGTACACATGTGTGTCCAGGAACACAATCGTGGAAGCGCACCAGGGAGGACAAAGCAGGCAGAGAGGAGACGGTAAGCAGGTCCCTCCCCCTGGGACATCAAGGACACAGAAACAGAAGGCCAACTCCTCTCCCATTCTGACATGGAGCCAGACCCAGGCTTGGCCCCCAGGGTTGGACTGCGACAGTGGGGACCAGAGAGGGAGCTCCAGAGACTCCCCTCTCGCAGTCACAAAAGTGTTCCCCAAGTCTTCATGCCTGCCCACCCCTCTGGCCCCAGAGCAGCGCTCACCAAGGTGCGGGTAGTACTCAGTGCCCTCATCCGAGCCTGCAGAACTGCTGGACTCGTGGCTGGGGGACGGGGTGGACGGCTTCACCATCTCCGCCGTTTGCAGGAACCTGCAGGTGTAGAATGAGGGGCTGATGGCCATGTATGTGCACCCCCTTTCCACATCCTAGGGAGGATGCCCCTTGAGATTCTGGTGAAAGTCAGACAACCTCCTCATGCACCTTTAGGGCTGTGACAGCAGCTCATGGCACCTGGGTCAACTGCGCTGTCTGAGTTTTGGTGTGTGTCTGTAATCCCAGCCACCTGGGGTTTGAGGCTAGTACGGGCTACATAGATACTGAGTCCCTCAGAAACAAACAAAACCCCAACAAACCAAGAATAAAACCAACCAAGACCTCTCAAAACAGTTTCTGGCCCATGCTCCTGCATGCACAGCATGCATCTGTGACAACCTCGCAGACCAGAGCATGATCATCACTGTCCCCCAGTTCACCCTGCACACAGCAGTCAGTCTTGGTGCAGACACTCTAGTCTGGAGACACGCACTGGGCAAGAAGTCCCCAGCATAGCGGGGGTGGGGGAGTTACTGTGCTGGAAGTCTTCTGTGCTATGCTAGTTCACCCTCATCCCTCTCCTGTCCCCAGGCCTTGCCTCCTCTAGGATTGTCATATGGCCAAAACCACACATGCTGCAGCCTTCCCACACTGGCTTCTTGACAATATGCGTTTAAGGTTCCTCCGTTCCTTTCATAGCTTGACAGCTCATTTCTTCCTAGCTGAATAACACCCTATTGTCTGGATGGACCCACTTCTTCATCCATTCACCTACTCAAAGCATGCTGGCTGCTTCTGAGCGGCCATTATGAACAGAGGTGCTATAAATATCTGCGCACAGGTCTTTATGTGGATGTTCTCACTCTGTGCTGTTTTCCAACACATTTTCCAAGTGTGTAACAGTAAATAAAACAAACCCATTATCTAACTGTTAAGTACATGGGTTCCCAGGGTCCAGCTGCAGACATGGCTTCACAACAAAGCTCTGCTGAGGGTCCCAGCAGAACACAACCCCCACAGGAGCCGCCTGTTGTGTTCTTCACACCTGTGCACCCAGAGCCTGGGACAGGGCTCCTTAATTTACTTGTATGAATGAATCCCGGTGGATGGTGGTAAGTGGGATGCTCCAGAATTACATCACTCAGGTGTGGCCACACCCTTCTGCTTCCTGGCAAGACTTTCATTGCTGGGGAGACCCACCACTCAGCCCCACCTCTAGAGGTATCCAAGAGCAGGCCCCACTGAACACGTGCTTCTCTGTACCAGGAACTGTGCTGTACCCACTACTGTGCCGTTCAGGGCACAACACTGCCATAGTGGGTACTGTGCCATTGCGGGTGCTGCACCGGATGCTTTTTGAGCTCCTTGATTTACTCGGTCTGCACAGAATGAGGAACAGAGGCAGGTACCCACTCAACATAGCTAGGATTCAAACTTTGAAAACACCTAATTTTGGGGACCCCAGTTGCTCAGGCAGGACTCTTCTCCCCATGGCCCACCGCCTTATTCCTGCTGCCCAAGGGACCAAACAGTACACACGCTTGCTGGAAAATCGAACTCCAAGGACTGAACAAACCCGCCCCTGTGCACTCTGCACCCTGCACGTAGTGCTGGGAACCTACACCAAGGGAGGTCATCAGAACAGTGAGTGGTGTCACTTCAGAGTGGCAGGCACCATGGTGGGGCTGTGGGATGGGAGGGAGGGGAGGGGAGGACTAAAGCTGGCCTCACACCATGAGGGCATCAGAGAAGATCTGCAGGCCAAGTGCTTCCAGCCAGGCACAAGAGGCATAATGAGGAGCACTTGGCACTGAGCTGCAGGAGGGATGGCTAGCCAGATGCCCGGGGTGTCTTCCTCATGGTGTGGACCCTATCAGGCAGCACAGAAAGGGCTGTGCTCACCACACTGAGCAAGGTGAGGTCTGTGGAGGGGTAAGCGCTTTGCAGGGCTGTTGCATCTTCATGAGTTCAGTTGTGCCCACTGGCTAAAGACCACCATGTCAAGCTTGTTGACCACTGACTTCCCTCACAGGAGAGGGTGAAGAGGGCATGAGACCCTCACCTGAGTGTCTAGCCACTCCTCCCAAGTAGCTGTTTGCAGTTCTGCCCTAACTGCACCTGTGTCAGGGAGGGCAAAAGCATGCAGACTGGGAAGGACTAGGGAGGGGCTCGATCCTCATAGCCCACAGGGAAGCCATTATCCCTCCGTGTGCAGGCCTTCCCATGGGGTGGCTTTAAGGCCACCTATGCTCCTCCTGCAACCACTGCCCTGTAAGCAGTATAATAGTGTCTGAGAGAACTTGGTGAAGGTTTGTTACTGGGCCTTAGGAGAGGAGACAGGCATTACCTAGACCCCAGTGTGGAGAAGCCAGCAGAGGCCTTTGGACCTGTGGGAACGACCAATTGCAACAAACATGCAACAGTACCCCCATGGCTACTGAGGGGACTGGTGGGGCCCTGGCCTGAGGCTGTCCTCCATCCAGCCTGTCTCGCAGCTCACCTGTACAGACTGAGGTCCGTGAACCAGTCCTGCACAACGATCACCACATGGCAGACCGTGAAGAGGAAGGCAGCTATCTGCAGTGACTGTTGGGGGGAGGGGGGAAGAGGAGGGACAGAGGTCAGACACCGGCTCTTCTTCCTAGGACGTGGCTCAAGGGACAGCACAAAGGGCTTCGGTATATTTAGCTACTTTCTGTGAACGACACTGTGTGACCTGTTTCCTTACAGGCCAGCCCTAAATGTGGCCAGGTAGGAAGCAGCAGCCGCCTTACATAGAGGGGCACCAGACTGAGGGGCAAGGGATGGAAAGTGACTGCTGGAGGCCAGGTCTGTCCTCAGCCAGAGCTGCCCCCTCTCCCCCAGCCCAGCCCCTGGTCCAGATCCCCCCGGCCTTCACCCAGCCCCCAGCTCAGCCCCTACCAGACTTCCTCACCTGCATTTCCACATAGGTGTGAGGGAGGTTGTACTCTGGGGGCAGTTTCCGGTCATTATTGATAAGGTGGTCCAAGATGGATGGGCTCAGGATGGGCTGCAAGAGATGGACCCGGAAGGTGAGGCAGTTACTATGAGGCATGCTCTGGGAGTGTAGGCAAACACTGCCGAGGACAAAGTGAGGCCAGCAGCGGAGCAGGTCACGTCTAACCAGTGCAGCGCTGGTCAGCAAGAGGGGTGAACCATGAACTTGAAAGCATAGCCAGGCTCCCAGCCTTCCTGAGCCAAGCCTTGCTGTTTCCAAGAGCCTGGAGTCCCAGGAGCCCCTGGTGCTCCTAAATTTCACACAGCGTAAATAAGCCCTGGCCCCTTAAAGACTCTTTGTGCTGGCTGTTTTATGTGCTTCCAAAGCATTGCTAAAATAATTACTTAGGTCAAAAAATGATTAGTGTGAAACTTGGTATGGATTTACAAATTGCATCAGTGCACGTAGAAGAAACAGTGGTTAGCACA
The DNA here is from genome assembly GCA_004026605.1 of Ondatra zibethicus. NCBI lineage: Eukaryota > Metazoa > Chordata > Mammalia > Rodentia > Cricetidae > Ondatra > Ondatra zibethicus. The sequence continues at coordinate 34,303 of PVIU01010757.1, read as the reverse complement.
CTGAACTTTCCTGAAGGTCACAGTCGACTGAACACCGCGGGAAACCACTCTGGTGTCAGTCACACTGCCGCTTAGCAGGGTGTGAGCTCTTCTGGAAGGTGCTCTTGGCCAGGCCTGCTTGTGTTCAGGTCCCTGCAGACCCTACACAACAAGGCCTGGCACCCAGGGTTCCAGGTTTTCCTGAAGCCTTTCCAGATAGCAGGTTTTCCACTCTGTGTCTTCAGTGCCTGGAAAGCAGAACCTCCCCAAGGGGGAATACTAACGCTGGGCCACGCCCAGTGCCCAAAGTACTCTAGGCAGTTGGGGACTGGACACACACAGCAGTGATTCACACCACACTGGAGGGGCGTGGAGAACAGAGGCATCAGAAGCCGCAAATGCCCAAGAAGCATGCACCATGGGAGTCTTTGGAAGGGAGGCACTGGCTAGGCAAACAGGTCAAAGTATAGAGAGACTGTTCTAGAAACCCCAATGCTGAGAGCCGAGCACATCCAGCTCAGGTCTACCTGTGTCGGTGCTACTGTGAAACTTTAAACCCTGGGGAAACTCCCAGGCAGACAGACAGTATGACTTCCCTTTTCTGAAACTTGGGGTCAAAAATGGAAAAGGACCTGTGAAGGGCCTGAGGGTGAGGAGCTGAAGACCACTGCCCGGATGTCCATGGCAGGTCAGTCCCACGACAGTGACAATTCTAAGCAAGAACCTGGTACCAGGTGTTGGTCAAACACTTTTCTTGGATCATTCCATAGACTCGACTGAGCTTCCAAGAGGCTGAGTAGAGGCTGCACCCCCACTGACAGGTGAAGGGGCAGAGTTCAACTTCAGGTCACCGATACAGACCCGAGGCCACACCTGAAGGCATGGTGCTTGGAGATCCTCCAGGCCACAGTGCAAAGGTGAATGGGGAGGGTCACACTCTAACAGGAGGATGCTAAGGGCCAGGGAGAGGGGGCTGGGGCTGGGCTGGCACCTGCGTGTCTAGGAAGACGATCCTCTCCTGGGTAATGAAGAAGTCGATGCCACTGGTCTGGTTGCCCCCTCGTTCCTTCATCTCAGCACTCTGAGCCCGGAAAACATACGCCCTATGGGGAGGAACACATGGAGCACATGAGCTGTCTGGCACCGAGTCTCTCCAGCCAGAGAATAACCTGAGACATGGACACTGGGGCTGAGGCCCTCCGCCAGCCCCCAGGCCTTCCATCTCTTCCATATGACACCACGGCTAGGGAGTGACGACATGATTTTCAGCACACAGCTTCACGCCCACCCACAGGTACAGTCAGTACAATTAAGGGAGTCAGCAGACTCAAGTGTTTACAGGCAGAGACTGCCAGACTTCGAGGTTACAGATCTCAACTCTGTCTTCCTGGCCCTTAAGCCCTCTTCCTCAGTTTCCTTATCTGTAATATGGAGATGACAAGGGCAGGGAGCTGTGGTGCACATCTTTAATGCCAGTACTGGAGGAACAAGGTAAGCAGACTTCTATGAATTTCAGGCTAGCCAGGGTACACAGTGGGACTATGTCACAAAAAATTATGAAAACTGCTAGGCATTGTGGGGGTATATTGTTAATTCCAGCACTTATGAGGCAAGGACAGGAGGATCGCTATGAAGCCAGCCTGGTCTACACAGTGAAGACACTGTTTCATTTTATTTATTTTTTTAAGAAGGGAATGATACCACTACCCAACTAAGTGTGTCCAACTTTTGGTATTTGTGTTGCAAATATCACCTTCTACAAAGTTCACACTCAAGAAGTGTGCAATTAGGCTGGAGAGACAGTTTGGTGGTTAGGAGTGTGCACTGCTCTTCTAGAGGACCTGGGTTTGATTCCCAACATCCATGTGAGAGTGCTCACGGGACAGAGTATCAGACGAAACAAAGCTGTTAGCTCCAAAGACTTCTGTTTAGCTCAAAGATGCTCTGAAACTATGCGGCTAATGAGCGACAATGATGGGGACAATGATGGGACGGGTGGGGATGGTAGATCTGCCCTGAGGAGGGCAAGGACGATGCTCCAGGGAGCAAGTGAAGAGGGGCAGGCAGGACGTATATGTGAGGACGGGTGGATGCAGACCATGGCTGTTAGACTGACGGGAGGCACAGAGGGCAAGACTGAGGGGAGAGGCAACAACAGGCCAGGTTGAGGTAGGAGCATCAGCAGGCGGACTCGTAGGCCTTTCCTCATGGGACACAGACAGGAGTTGGGGTGGGGGTGTATGAGTCCAGGATGCCCTGAAGCAGAGGAGTGATGAATAGATCCTCTCCGCTGTGTGCAGGGCCGCAGGAAAGGTTGGAGGGTGGCTCCACAGGCATGGGACCTCCCGGGGCCCCTCACATTTCATTCCCTATACCTCTGCCCATGTTTCTCTGCAGTGTGACTGAGACCCATGGGCCTCACTTGGCTGTCCCTGAGCTACTGACCCTTCTTGTTTGTTCCGCAACTCAGTCCCAAGTGCCATGCCTAAGGCTTTGTGTGTGTCCCTCTCATTAGGGCACACTATCCACTGAGTCCGTTCTTCCTTCAGTGCTGGATTTAAAAACTGTAACCTGGCCAATTGTTATAACTGGCTTTGTTGTCCTTGAACAAGGATAAGGCTGAGGATGACCTCAAATGCCTGATCCTCCTGCCTCCACCTCCTGAAAGCTGGGACCACAGGCATTCACTACATGCCTGGCTGTTATCATCCTCCAACATGCCAAATGGCTCTAACATGCCAGATGGATTCTCTTTACAAACTCCCCAGAAAACAAGCCCACATGGCAGGCTATGACAGTCATGCGTATTGTGGAACCCAGCACCAAAAACAGGAGCTGGCAATTCAAGGAGCATTTGGTACACATTTGCTGAATTGAGCGAAGGCACAAAGACTGGCTGGGTAGATCTCAGCATCTGCCAGGGGAGATAATGGCTGGGAGCAGGGGTTGGGCATGAAGGAGGGGAGGCAGGCTGTAAATGAGGTGAAATCTCTAGGAGTTGACAAAAAGAGCCAGAACCAAAGTCTACCACATGCCATGGGTAAAATGCAAACTAAGACAGTGGTTTCTGGAGCCTGGACAGAGAGCACAGGGGACTGTGCCTGCTGCTGAGAGGGGTGTACAAAGATGCCACCCAAGAGGTGAAACAGCATGACAGCATAGGCAGCTGTAGATCCAACTGGGCAGAGAGGCCGGGGATGGAGAGGCAGATGGACCTTTGAGCTTTAAGCTCAGGCAATGGTGCTCCCTAACCTTTTCTGGGTTTCTACCAGGCCAAGACTTGGTAAGAAGTATGGGCCCTTTCCCCTAGAAGAAAAACCTGACATTGAGGCAGAGGAATTGTGGGATAGAGGCCAGCCTGGGCTATGTAGAGAGACCCTGTCTTAAAGAAACAAAACATAACCCCCAACCACAGTAACACTAAAACTGTGTTTCAGATGCAAGACTCCACACAAAGGGCTCACAGCCCTTTGTCTGTACACTAAGGATAAAGCACCATCTGTACAAAAGCCCAGCTCCAGCTTCTGGGAACAACCTGGCCCTCGTTCCTTACTGTGTCTGGTACTGAGCAGTCTTATGTCAACTCCACACAAGCTGGAGTCATCTGAGAGGAGGGAGCCTCAAATGAGAAAATGCCTCAGTAAGATTGGGTTGCAGGCAAGCCTGTAGGACTTTTCCTAATTAGTGGTTGATGGGGGAGGGCCCAGACCATGGTTGAGTGGTACCATCCCTGGACTGGTGTCCTGGGTTCTATAAGAAAGCAGGCTTAACAAGCCTGTAAACAAGCCAGTAAGCAGCACCTTCCATGGCCTCTGCATCAGCTCCTGCCTCCAGGTTCCTGCCCAGTTTGAGTCCTACGCTGACTTCAGTGATGAACAGCAATGGTGTTGTGTTGGTAGCAGGATAAGGAGTGTTGCTGTGTGTGGCAGACCTGACCATGCTTTGCAGAGGAAGGACCAGCATCACTGAGATCAAGTCTTCTGGGAAGTGGCCAAGGTTGTACAAGTTGGCAACTCAACTTGGTAATGTAAGAGTCACCCAGAAAGGGCTGCTTTTGAAGGCAGGAAGGGGTCATGGAGAGAAGCTGAGGCTGGCACTGTGAGAGGCCAGGAGAGGCCACTGGGGAAGGTGCAGCCTCAGTGGCAGTTGAAGGCTCGGGGCTGAAGGGGTCATGTAAAGAAGTTGAGACTTGGCACCATGAAGAGAGCCTAGGAGAAGCTATTGGTGAAAGTACAGCCCAGTTGTAGCAGAAGACCCCAGCATGGCACTGGAGATGCCAGGACCATGGTGTCTTAGGGTTTCTACTGCTGTGATGCAACACCATGACCAAAGAGCAAGTTGAGGCGCAAAGGGTTTATTAGGCTTACACTTCAGCATTGCTGTTCATCACCAAAAGAAGTCAGGTCAGGAACTCAAACAGGGCAGGATCCTGGAAGCAGCAGCTGATGCAGAGGCCACAGGACCGGCAGTACCCACAATGGACAGGGCCCTGCCCCACTGAATGCTTGATTGCTAATTGAGAAAATGCCTTAGAGCTGGATCTCATTCAGGCATTTCCTGAACTGAGGCTCCTTCCTCTGATAACCCTAACCTGTGTCAAGTTGACACACAAAACCAGCCAGTATATATGGGATAACCACTGAGAACAGCAGCTGTGGTGGAGTGGAACAGCCAGAACCTAGAAGACAAGTGTGTGTGCGGTAGACGGTGGAGCTGGAGAAGTGACCCAAGGCCCTTGGAGGAGTCCAGAGATTGTTGAGTGAATCGTAGACATTGGACGTTGAGTTATTTATATTGTTGATTTTGCTTTGATCTGATTTTGACTGTATCCTGGTTCTTCCCTCTTGAAACAAGAAAGTATTTAACTTAATTTTGCTTTTTCGGGGGCCCACAGTAGAAGAGATTTTTGATTTTTAAAGAGACGGGTATTTTAAAGGAACTTCTTTTTTTTTAAAGTATTTTATTTATTTATTATGTATACAGTATTCTTTTTTTAGATTTATTTATTTATTTATTATATATACAGTATTCTTAGTATTCTGTCTGCATGTATGCCTGCAGGCCAGAAGAGGGCACCAGATCTCATTACAGATGGTTGTGAGCCACCATGTGGCTGCTGGGAATTGAACTCAGGACCTTTGGAATAGCAGGCAATGCTCTTAACCCCTGAGCCATCTCTCCAGCCCTTTAAAGGAACTTCTAATGTGTTTGAATCTGTAAAGACTGTGGGTCTTTTAAAGTTATTTATGCCTTTCATGTGAGATCTTGGATCATTGAGAAAGGAAAGGTTGTGGCTAAAAGTGGTATGTGTGTCTGTCAAGCTGACAAGGGGCCAATGTGCTGCATGGTTTTATGTCAACTTGACACAAGCTAAAGTCATGGGAGAGGGAATCTCAATTAAGAAAATACCTTCACGGGCTGGGTGGTGGCAATACACATCTTTAATCCCAGTATTTGGGAGGCAGAGACAGGTGGATCTCTGAGTTCAAGGCCAGGCTGGTCTACAGGGCAAGTTCCAGGTCAGCCAGGGGCTACACAGAGAAACTCTGTCTTGAACCACGCCCCCTCAAAAAAGAAAAAAAGAAAATACTTCAATAAGATCAGTCTGCAAACAAAACTGTTCTTAACCTTTCTAATGCTGCAACCCTTTAATACAGTTCCTCATGTTGTGGTGACCCCCAGCCATAAAATTATTTTTGTTGCTTCTTCATAACTGTAATTTTGCTACTGTTATGAATCATAAATATCTGTGTTTTCCAACGGTCTTAGGTGACCTGTGAAACGGTCAATCAATGCCCCCATCAAAAGGGTCAAGACCCACAGGTGGAGAACCACTGCTGTAGCGTATTATCTCATGGCCTAGACCACGGCAGGTGGTGCCATCCTTGGGCTGCTGGTCCTGGGTGGATTCTATAAGAAAGCAGGCTAAGCGAGCCAGTGAGCAGCTCTCCTCCACGGTCTCTGCATCAGCTACTGCCTCCAGGTTCCTGCCCTGTTTTGAGTTCCTGTCCTGACTTCCTTCAGTGATGGACTATATGATGTGGAAGTGGAAGTAAAATAAACCCTTTCCTCCCCAAATTGCTTTGGGTCATGATGTATCATTACAGCAAGAGTAACCCTAACTAAGACACTGCCCATCCCTATTTTGAGTCTTCCTTTGGTCTTCTCAAGCTCCTCTAGTCCCCTGTCCCTGCCTTCCCTGTTCCTGCTCGGTTGTGTAGATAGAGAGGGGAAGTTCCAGTGAGGTACTGAGCTGAATCAACTTTAGGAAAGAGGCTAATTAATGCCACGACACTGCAAGCCAGATGTCTTGTGTTAAGAGGTGCCTTAGGAGTCAGTAGGAAGAACCTAGTGGATGTGTGTGTGAGCATGTGCACACGAGAGGGAGAGAAGTAAGGTATATGTAACGTAGGACATGTGGCAGGTCACTCTCCATGTAGGGGGTAGGGCTTGGTCAACCTGTGACTCGCGTATGTGGAAAGGTTATTTCTAGGAGGGCCAGGCTTCCCTGCCTCAGTGTCAGGATGCAGTTCTTAAGGTCCCCTTCCAAATCCTCTCTTCTACTACCACCATTTAAATTCATCTCATGTCCCCTCATGGAAGACCCATGTGCAGGTCAGCAACACCTCAGGCCTCACCGTCCCTGTGCAGAGGAACGTAACACAGGAGGACCAAGGCTAGCAGAATCCACTCTTTCCCTGTCCTATCTCCCAGAGCACCAGGTACCCTTAACTTTTGGGCTCTGTGCCAGCTGCTTCATCCGTCAATAATTCACTTGAGGGGCTAGAGGGATGGCTCAGCAGTTGAGAACACTGGCTGCTTTTCCAGAGGACCCAGGTTCAGTTTCCAGCGCCAACATGGAGGCTCACACTGCCTGTAACCACCATTCCAGGAGATCTGAAACCTTTCCCAGCTTCCAGGGGCACCATGAAGACGAGTAGTACACAGACATATACACAGTGAGTAGTACACAGACATAGACAGCGAGTAGTACACAGACACATACACAGCAAGTAGTACACAGACATAGACACAGACACATACACAGCAAGTAGTACACAGACATAGACACAGCGAGTAGTACACAGACATAGACACAGCGAGTAGTACACAGACATATACACAGGCACAACACTCGATGCGAGTAGTACACAGACATAGACACAGCGAGTAGTACACAGACACATACACAGCGAGTAGTACACAGACACAGACACAGCGAGTAGTACACAGACACATACACAGCGAGTAGTACACAGACACAGACACAGCGAGTAGTACACAGACATAGACACAGGCACAACACTCGACGCGAGTAGTACACAGACATATACACAGGCACAACACTTGGACGCATAAAAATTAAATAAAAAAACTACTTGAGTAAGAGGAGAGCCTGAGGCAGCCACCAACTTCCGAAAGCCTTGATGACGCCTCACTCCACAGATAGCCCATGCTCATCCTCATCCATGACATGAACCCAGGGACAGGAAGCCACTTTGAAGCCTTTTGTTACAATCCCAGTCCCCCTCCCATGGATGACCTCCCCTGGTCTCCAACCCTGTTCCGTGCCTCACCTTTGGTCTTCTTCTGGAGTGTTTGCCGACAACAGTGACATGACCATGGACTTGCCTGTCCCCTGGAGGCCCAGGACACCGACCACTAACACGTCAGTCTGATCCAGCAGGTACTGGGAGGCAATGGGAGACATGAGCCTCACAAGCCTAGTAGAGCCTGGCAGAGGCAGCTAGGGAGGGCTGAGAACCAGTGGGGAAAGGCCAGTGTACTTCAGGGGAGGAGTAGAGAGGCAGGAAGACAGGACCACCTAAGTCAGGCCCCTGCTCCAGGCAGTCTCTGCAGATCAGAGTGTGTCTAGATCAGAGCAAGGAGCTATGTCTGTAAACACCTGAGACCTTTGCCTCCAGTCACCAGCTTTACCACCAGGGGGCAGAAGAACCTCTTCTAAAGGCCAACTGGAGTCTAATGAGCCTCTGCACAGGAAAGCCAAACTACTCAGGACTGAGGTTCACTGTGGAAGCAGGATCACATATGGCTATTTTAATTCATTAAATAAGGGTCACAATGTCAAGTGCTCAGTAGCCCTGCAGAGGTGGAGGCTGCCAAACGAGAAAATGCAAAAAGAGTGGTTTATCACTACAGAAAGGGCCATGGTGGAGCCAGCAGGCAGGGCCAGGTTAATAAACAGCCCTGGCATGTTGCACTAACAGGCTCAGGCTACAGGGGTAGGAAAGGGCAGCCCTTCCAGAGTCTGAACAGTGGAAGAGGTACAAAAGCAGAGAGGCACAGGCACATTGGCCTGATAACATGATGTCCTAGATAGAGCAGGAACTGCTGGGAAGGAGCCTCTGGCTGGCACTGTGAAGACAGCATGCGGCTGGACCCTGGAGGAGTGTGGGAACGGGATCAGGACCTTCTTCTGCTGTGCTATGGCACAGAGGTTCTGGTATTAGGGTAGCAGGGATGTCTAGCAAGAGACATCAGAGCACGTCAGGGTTTCAACCAGCCCTGGTGTCACAGGAGGCTAAGGCAGGAAAACTGGACAGTTCAAGAGTAGCCTGGGCAATTTAGTACCCTACTTCTGAACCAAAAAAGTTCAAAGCAGCCTGGGGTTGGAGCTCGGGAACAGAGAAGCTGTTAGCGTGCAGGAGGCCCTGGGTCTAATCCCCACTGTTTCTCGCCTATCATCAGCAAACCCAGTCTTTCAACTGCAGCCCCTAAGTTGGATGAAATTCAGGCCTGACTGATGGGAGCTCCCTGCAGGTCCTGAGGGCTGTTCTGGAGGGGTATGGACAAACGTGTGGGACTAGGGAGGCCGTACCTCAATGGCGCTGTCACACCAGTTCATCTGGTCGTCCACCAGCTTGATGCTGTGCTTCATGCGCTCCGGGGGCAGGAGCTTGGCCTGGCCCACCACAGCTGGACAGAAAGAGGAGACAGGACAGTGAGGGTCTGAGTGGGCCAGGAGGGCAAGAGCGAGGCCTGGCCTACCACAGATGGACAGAAATAGAGAGGACTCATATTGAGATGAATACTTTGTATTGGTATGGATCTTGGTCCATTGATACAGATTTAAGGTCAATTTTGTTACACTGTGTATATGTATTTCTGCTCTTCTTTAAGGTATTATGTTTGCAGCTCATTTAAAAATGTAATGTATAATTAAGAAATACAGGTTAATAGATAGTCATCTATAATAATCAAACTTTTAGTCATGTTAGTTTTTAGATACACAGAGATATATTTCAGTTAGATAATCTTTAACACTCCAAAGACCTACAGAATGTGGCATTTAAAATGGTTTAAGAACTTAGACTTTTCTTGACAGTGAGACATGTCTGCTTCTGGCAGCACCAATTCAGAGAGGTTGATGGGCACTGAAGAAACTTGTTATGGCATTTGCCTTCAATACAAGGCTAGTCATTTGGGCAAGAAACTGTTCTTGCCTGGACTGCTTAATGGTATGCTGTATGAACTGGACATGCAGGACTCACAGAAAAGTGACTACTAAACTTTCCAAAAGATGGGATGGTCCTTCAGGGTTCCTGCTTCACAGAAGAAACCGCCAGACATTATGCAGGACACAGAAGAAAGGAACTGACAAACTTAGCCATTACAAGGCAGAAAAAAATCTTCAAATTTCCTGCTTCATGGAAAAGACTGCTGGATACTATGGGCCTGAAGGCTGAAGATGGATGCCCCAACAGTACAAAAGAACTTTGGGTGACTGTCCAGGCAGCAAGATGTCTCTGTCAATTCTAGAACTTTGGAAGTTGCTTACAATGCACTTCTGTTTATTTAGGTAATATTATATCCTTCTGGGGTCTTTGCTGGAGTTGAAGACAGTTATAGTTTTCCTTAGTTATGAAAAAAGATAAATTAGATATAAAACTGTAGACTCACAAATACAGGATAGATATTTTCCTTAATTTGCCAAATGTAAATGGACTAAATATTGTAACTATAATTTTTGTTTGATAACTGTTTTGTTATATGTAATTTTACTATGTTAAAGTTAACATAGTAACCTTCCTTTTTTAATTAGACAGAAAAGGGGAAATGATGTGGGAAGTCCTTCTGTATATGTGTTGCTTTTATTGGTTAATGAATAAAGCTGTTTTGGCTAATGGCTTAGCAGAGTAAAGTCAGGTGGAAAATCTGAACAGAGATAGAGAAAGAGAGTAGGCGGAGTCAAGGAGAAAGACCCTGCGGCTAGAACCTTTTAGGTAAGCCATGGCCTAAATTAATTAATTTAAGATATAAGAGCTAGCTAGAAAGACGCCTAAGATATTGGTCAAACAGTATTGTAATTAATACAGTTTCTGTGCGATTATTTGTGTCTGAGTGTTCAGGAAATGAAAGAACAGTTGCCATCTACACAGGGCAGTGAGGGTCTGAGTGAGCCAGGAAGGCAGGAGTTTGGCCTGGCCCACCACAGATGGATGCAAAGAGGGGACAGGACAGAGAGGATCTAAGGCGGCCAGGAACTGGTCCCTGCCCAGGCTGTGGAGTCCACTCACGGTCCATGGCAGTTGGTGCAGCAGTGCCCATGCCCCGGTTCTGAATCTGGTACACAGGCTGTGTGGGTCTCTGCCCCTCCTTCTCTCCTTTGGGTGGCGCAGGGGCTGTGGGGGGTGGCGGGGCAGTACCCTCAGGGGTGGCAGCCCCTGCTCCAGCCACAGGCCCCTTCCCCTCCTCGCGTGGCTTCATGAGCACAATGGGTTTCTCCAGTGGGGCTGGGGCTGGCGGTACAGCCGGGGCTGTGGTCGGTGGAGGCTGCTTTGACTGTGGGAGTGAGAAGGTTGCAGATCACCGTGGAGACCTCCCATCATCCCTCTTCCCACCTCCCTCCTCAATGCTCACCCGCTCTGCTGGGGGCTTTGAGAGGATGATGGGGGTTTTCTGCATGACATTAGTGCTGGGGTCTTCACTGCCATCCTAAGGAGAGAGAATGCAGCTATTAATACAGACAACCTCCATGATGCCTCCCAACCCTACCCAGGTGCTGATACTACTCCCATGAGACTGGGAAACCCATGCAGAATGTGACTGAGCATGGGAACAAGCTCTGAACCTGTTCACCTGGCTTCAGAGTTACATCTTCGCCACCCCCGACAGTGTCCTCTGCAGCCCCATGGGAAGGAGGGAGAGCCGGAGCTTTGCAGCTGGTGTGGGAACCCAAGTCAGAGCCACACCACTCCCACCTGGTCAACCTTGGGAGCAGGGCAGGAGCTCCACCCTCACAGGACAGGATAGGACAGAGGGAAACTGCCTGTGTGTTGCCCAGTGGGACCCCTGACACATGGCACGCGCCTGCTCTGTGAGAGCCACTGGGATCCTTACTACCCTGACTGCCAAGCCCTTGGCCCTGTCCCTGTTCTCACAGGCAAATGGACTCCTTTCTATGCATCATCCTCTTCTGCCTCCCGATCACCACTAGTCTAGAGGGGAAGGTCCAGATTTCAGGCCTGCTCCTGCTTAAGGTCATTGTGGACCCTCATTGGGCCTGTTTCTCCTTAAGTGCTGCTCATTCTGCTGCTCAGAGGCTTGCTGGAACCCAGGATGGCCCGAGTGCTTTGGCAAGGACAGTTCTGAGAGAAAACCTCCAGGGCTGAGGCTGGGGCGGGGGGTGACAGACAGGTGTGCTCACGAGCAGGGGTGTCTAACGAGGAGGATGGGGCAGGGAGGGGGTGACAGACAGGTGTGCTCACGAGCAGGGGTGTCTAACGAGGAGGTCGGGAAGGGCAGGGGATCCAGAACAAGCCCAGCGGGAGAACACACATGAGCAGGATGACAAGAAGGGGCTGCGGTCAGGTGGGTAGGGCGGATGTAAAGGCTCAGGGAGCAGCCTCGCCTGAGACAAAGGTAAGATTTGCAGCAGCTTCTTCAGGGACTACGGCTGACAAGCTGTGGGAAGACCTGGACAGTCCCCCAAGGGCTGTGCATGAAACATGGTACCTGTGAACCCCACAGAGACAGGACACTCTGCAAAACAAGGTCATACATGCTGCTAGTGGGGCATGCGACTCTGAAACAGGAGCCGGCGTCAGCTCTGGCTCAATCCTCTCTGTGAAAGGCCGTCATGCCTGTGGGATCTGAGGTCACCTCCTCTCAGGTCCCCCTCCTGCTGCAGCCTCACCAGCCACCACATAGGTCACCATGACCCCTGCACACGCTGTTCTGTCCACAGTGCTTCACCTCCTTCAGGTCCCAACTCAAAGTCACCTCTTGGTGCTGGAGACATGGCTCAGTGGTTAAGAGCACTTGCTGCTCTTCCAAAGGACATGAGTTCAGTTCCCAGCACCCACAGCAGGTGGCTCACAACTGTCTGTAACTCCAGGTCCTGAGGAATCTGATGCCTCCAAGGGTACCTGCACTCATGTGAACATTCCCCTTCCATATAACTAACAATAATAAAATAAACCTTAAAAAAAGATTAAAAAAAACAAAATCACAAAGTCACCTCTTCAAAGGTCTTCTTAGCCACATCATCAAAAACAGCCCCTTTATTATTCTCCCTCCTTGCTCTCCAAGGGCAGTTTTGGACATGGATGTGTCCACTGGCCCTGTATTGAGACTGGCTGACGGCAGGAGTTCAACCAAATGAGAGCCCTGGATTTCTGCATGCTATTTTTGGGGTCACTCACCCGTCTCTCTCTCTCCCAGGGTGCAATGTAGTCTCTCTCCCGACCTCCAGGCCCAGAGAGGTTCTGGGGGCCACTGGAGCCAGGCTCCTTCCACCGCCGCCGCCGCTCTACCCCATAGAGCCCAGGCTGACTGTGCCCAGACTCTGACATGGTCACCTGGAGGGAACAAGGAGATTTTAGCGCAAAGGAGTACTCCCTCTCCATGGGGCTCATCTGACTATATGAAGGCTCCTCCTTATAAAAGGAACCACTGGACTAGCGAGATGGCTCAGTGGGTAAAGATGCTTGCCACCAACACTGATGACCTGAGTTCAATCCCCAGGACCCACATGGTGGGAGAGAACTGACTGCACACACCAAGTTACCAATGCTTCTGGCCTCCACACATACCTGCACCCATTACACCCACCCACCCTTTCTTATAAATGAATCCTCACAAAAACAACCAAAACCAAACCCCACAAACAAACCAGAGGCTGGAGAGATGGCTCAGCAGTTAAAGAGTACATACTGCCCTTGCAGAAGATCGAGTCCCATTTCTAGCATCCACATTGGATGGCTCACAATCACCTTGAACTGCAGCTCTGGGGACCACCGCCTTCTTCTGGCTTCCTTGGGTACTACACGCATGTGCATGTAACCACATACATACATATGCACAAAGAACAACCCAAAGGGAGATCTGTGGCTGAGGGAGCAGGTGACTGCCAGTGTCCTGTATCTTTCCTGACTTCTTCCATTTGGTGAGGTAAACACACAGCTATCCAGAAAATACTTCTCTATTTTTTTTTTTTTTTTGGCAATTAGGTGTGGTAAGTGGTGTAGTATCAGAAGCATGGTTTGGGAGCACAGAAACAGGCACAGTCTTTTGCCTCTTCCTCCTCTTGACTAAAAGAAATGTGAGTGCGGAGGCTAGACTCAGGCAGCCAGTCTGATCACCAAGGCAACTTAATGGCAAGCATGGCGAAACAAGACACGAGTATTGGCAAACCCCCAGTCTACCCCTGAGGGCAGAGAGAAATAAATCTATTCACAACTACTGAAACGTTCCAGCACAAACACAACCTACAGGAGCAGAGCCACACAAAAACGAGAGTCTCCTTCCCAAGTCATTTTCTTACAAATCAGTAAAAGAGTTCCGAGTCGAAGGACTGCTGACCTGTGAGTGTGGTTACAGTGGCAGGGGTTCCCATGCACCACTTCTGCTGGTCAGCCCTCCCGACTCTGAACTACATAGGTCTCTCCAGTGTCTAATCCTCAAGATGTTCCAGAACCTATGGCCATGTGACCTACTCTCCACCACTAGTGTCTTTTAACAGTGGAATGTGTTGTGGGAACAGCCCTGAGTCCTCCCCTGTCCACAGGACTGTACAGACGGCCTGAGTCCTCCCCTGTCCACAGGACTGTACGGACGGCCTGAGTCCTCCCCTGTCCACAGGACTGTACGGACGGCCTGAGTCCTCCCCTGTCCACAGGACTGTACGGACGGCCTGAGTCCTCCCCTGTCCACAGGACTATATGGACAGCCCTGAGTCCTCCCCTGTCCACAGGACTGTACGGACGGCCTGAGTCCTCCCCTGTCCACAGGACTGTACGGACGGCCTGAGTCCTCCCCTGTCCACAGGACTGTATGGACGGCCTGAGTCCTCCCCTGTCCACAGGACTGTATGGACGGCCTGCTCTAGCTCAAGAGGTCAGGTTGGCAAACCATGGCCCGTAGACTGAATCTACATTGTCTTGTGTTTCCAAACATTACAATCTCATTGGAACCTGGCCCCAACCAATTTACAGAGTGGCTATGGCTGCCTTCTACAGACGGCAGAAGCAGTGGAGGTGGGGACAGTGTGGTCCCCAAGAACCTGGACACACAGCATCTGGCACTTACATTGCGTTCCTTCAAAGCCCTCCCCATGTCCACCTCAGGCCTCGATGAGACTCTAGAAACGAGGGGCAATCTTGCTGGCCATGTAGGGGCTTGTCTAGCCCCTCTTAGGCTCTAGTGACCTCTTCTCAGCCACAAACTGGACTGACTGAGGAGGGGAAGGGCTGATAACAGATGCTTATGGGAGTGATTCAGAGCATAAATGACTGTTTACAGACCCGGGACCTCTCCACAACTTGGGACTCCTTCCTCCCCTGCAATTAACTGTCTTCTCCCCTATTATTCTGAAAACCTCCCCGGTGCCCCACAGGGATCCTGCCCTCATACTAAAGCGCCTGTTTACTGTGACTATCCCTCTTTCAGGTAAGCAAGTCCATTTACACAGTGTTCTGGAATCAGTATTTGAGTCTACTTAACAGCTCTTGTGGGGAACAATCCAGAACCTAAGCGGCCATCGACCTGCAATCTGGGACCTTGAATGCTGTCTTCAGAGTTCTCTGGGAGCACTCTCCACAAACTACTATGTAATTGTTTATTTTCAGGACTCCTATAGTGACCTCACAGAGATGAAGTCTAATAAGCATATTCTTGCGGTGGGGACTTCTTGCTGTATGTGTGTGTGTGTACATGTGGAGGTCAGATGTCAATCTCAGGTGTAGTATGCATGCATGTGTGTGCACATGTGGAGACCAGGTGTCAATCTCAAGTGTAGTGTGCATGCATGTGTGTACATGTGGAGGCCAGGTGTCAATCTCAGGTGTAGTGTGCATGCATATGTGTGTGTGCACATGTGGAGACCAGGTGTCAATCTCAAGTGTAGTGTGGCATGCATGTGTGTGTGCACATGTGGAGGCCAGGTGTCAATCTCAGGTGTAGTGTGCATGCATGTGTGTGTGTGTACATGTGGAGACCAGGTGTCAATCTCAGGTATAGTTTCTTAGGTGCCATCCACTTTCTTTCAAATCACTAATTGTGTATGCGTGGGCACGCACATCCACCCACCCACATACACACACGCACAGAGATTTATCATATATGTGGAAGTCAGGTGACAACTTCTGAGAGACCAGTTTCTCTTCCCACCACATAGGTCCCAGAGATGGAAATCAGCTCTTTGGCCTTGGCGGCACCTTTACCCAAGGAGCCTTCTTGCCAGCCCCACTTTCTTTTTAAGACAGGGTACCTCAATAGAACCCCAAGCTTATCAACTAGGCTATACTGCTGGTCAAGGAACCCCACACATCTGCCCGTCTCTGCCCCCCAGCATGGGGACTACAAATCCATGCCACCACACCCCACTTTTCATGTGGTTGCAGGGTTCAAACTCAGGTCCTCATGCTTACAAACAACCACTCCACAGACAGCCATCTTCCCACCCCTCGACCACCTCTGTTCTCAAGCGTCTCTTCTGGGGAATCTTCCAGAATTGACAAGTTGCTTTGCAAAATTTTCCTGGAGACCCCCCAATTCCTAACTGTTCTAATGCCTTTGCACGACACATTCCAGAACTTAATAGTCTACAGTTTCCTCCTCCTCTCCTCTCCCTCTGAAACAGGGTCCTCTTGTTCTGTGTAGCTCAGGCTGGCCTCAAACTCATGGCAATCCTCCTGTCATGGCTCCTCACTGGTGGGATTACAGTTTGAGCCACCGTGCCCAGCCCTACTAACCCATTTTTTAAAGTGCTCCCTAGTACTTAAAACTATTTATATTTGCAATTTTATGTGGGGCCTCCTTCCTATACTCAGGCATAAAGAACTCCCAAACCCAGGTCTCACGAATATATTCCTTGGGTATGTAAGAGAGTGTCGGGCTTCTATGGGAGTATTTCCAGAAATATCCTCCTGATGTTATTAGGAGGGCCATATCGGTGCTATGGAGACACTTCACAGGAGCTCTAGTTTCCATTAATTTAGTTGTACCTCCAGCCAACAGCTTCGCCAATGCGAGACCTTCAGGCTCCCACTCACACTGGCCAGCAGCCCAGCGACCTTCTAACGGTAGAGCAGAGGGCGCGGCTTGAGCACGCCCCACCCCCTCAAGCCCCGCCCCGTCGGCGCGCGTGCTTCTCGCAGACTCCCGGGGCCCCCTTACCTCCGGCGACTGCTGATTGGTTCCTGGGGCGCAGCGTGCGCTCTGAGTGACAGGAATGCAGCGTGGGCGGGGAGGGTCCACCACAGCCACCTGCCGAATAAATGGCGCCGGAAGGTCACGAGCATGAGAGAGAGGCAGAGAAAGCGGGTGCCAGCTATTCCGGAACAGTCCTCGGCATCCCGGAAGCGCCCAGAGGAGGAAGAAGAGAAAGACAGTGCGCAGTCGAACAAGGCAGGCCCCGCGCTGCTTGCTCTGCGCATGCGCCGCGGGCGGGGCACACACGCGCGCGCGCGCGTGGAGGTTCCTGGTTTCGGTACGCATGCGGATTGCGGAGGGGGCGGGGAGCACGGTGCGGCTGAAAATGGCGCATGCGCATGGTTGCTCTGGGCGGACCTGGTGTTTGGGTAGGCGGGCAGCTCCTGAGATTTCGAGTTCGAATCCCGGGTCTTCGGTAGTGTTGGCGGGACGGGGTAGGATGCGGCGGAGGGGAGTAATTCCAGTGTTCTGAGCTGAGCGAGTGCTGCAAATACAGGACTGACTAGGGACTGGCTGTGAGGCGCTATCTTGAAGGGCTTTTAGGCAGGGCCCAGCTCATCAAGGGCATTGAGAACACCTAGATCAGTGGTTCTCAACCTTCCTAATGCTGTGGCCCTTTAAAACAGTCCCTCAAACGGGCAGTGGTGGCGCACGCCTTTAATCCCAGGCAGAGTGCTGGGATTCCTGCCCCCTCCGGCTCTTCTTTGTTTCCTCCCTCTTTCTCTTTTGTACTAAGAAAAGAAAGAGGGCCTTGCTATGTAGCATTTTAAGACACACACACACACCCTCAGTATGGCTGATTTCCATGCATGCTAATCTCCATGATGGCCATAACTCAGACAGCATCCCCCTTCCCCCACCCCCAGCTCTTCTCTCCATTCTTCTGTGGGCAGCTGACAAGACTTAAAGTTTGCCTTCCCTTTCTTTCAAACTTCAGTACAAGTGCCCTCTGGAGTGCTGAGATACAGGCATGCCCCACTGTGCCTGTCTGTGTGAGGCTGAGGATTGACCTAGAGCTTCATGCATCCTAGATAAGCACTCTGCCGCCTGGGCCACATCCCCAGCCTCCGAAGGAGTTTTGTGATTAAAGCTTGGCGACAGAAAGCATGGGTTTGCTGGCTGAAGGTGGCCTGCAGGGCATGGCTGTTGGAGGGCTGTTCATAAAGAGTGCTCAATGCTTCTGGAGTCACTAGAGCTTTAAGCAGGATGTGTGGCCTCTGGGGGTTAGGATGAGGCTTGAATTAAAGGCTTGTCTGTTTTGTAACATTTATTGTGTGTGCATAGGTTGTGCACACCCATGCACAGTCATGTACACATGGAGGTCAGAGGGTGACTTGCAGAAGTCAGTACTGTCTTTCCATCACATGGTCCCACAGATCGGACTGAGGGCCCGGGTTTGGCAGCGAGCCGGCTCACTGGTCCCTGAGTTAAGGTTTTAGCATGCATATGTTTGAGATAGGGTATTGGGGACTGGGCTTAAGCACGCTACCACTCAGCTGCAACCCAGCTCTCTGCTTATATTTTTTAAAGATTTATTCTTTTATGTGTATGAGTGCTTTGTCTGTAAGTATGTCTGAGCACCATGTGTATGCGTGGTGCTGTCAGAGACCAGAAGAGGGCATTGGATTCCTGGAACCAGAGTAACAGAAGGTTGTGAGCCACCACAAAGGTGCTGGGAATTGAACCTCTGTCCTCT
Organism: Ondatra zibethicus; assembly: GCA_004026605.1. NCBI lineage: Eukaryota > Metazoa > Chordata > Mammalia > Rodentia > Cricetidae > Ondatra > Ondatra zibethicus. The sequence continues at coordinate 15,954 of PVIU01010757.1, read as the reverse complement.
ACAAGAGCAGCCAGTGCTGTTGACCACGGAGCCATCTTTCCAGGCCAGATTTTATTTTTTTGAGACCAAGTCTTAAATTGTCCATGAACTCACTCCAAAAATAGGCCTCTTCTGGCTTCCACAGGCACAGCATGAATGTGGTGCACAGACATACATGCAGCAAAACACTCATACACATCAAAAAAAAAAAAAAGACGTCACTGACATCAAACTCTGGTCTCCATGTTCACTCACGCAGAGTGAGTGCACTCATCCGTGCACATACCACCAAGTGGGCAGGGAGGGGCTCAGCATGGACCTTGGGCCGCTGTGCACCAGGCTGTGCTTCCCCTGACTTCTCTTGGTGCAACTCCCTCCCTTATTGACAGGAAAATGGAAGACTCAAAGGCCCCAAGGTTAGGGAGTATCAGAGCCCGGCTACCAAGCCAGGGTTGACTTTTCCCTGAGAGTCAGCCGCACAGTCTGTCCCAGACTCAAGCTGGCAGCGCTCAGGCCGTTCCAGTTTTGTGTTGATGCCTACACATGCATCCTGAACCTTCCTTCTATAGACACGTATTCCTGTGTACACTTGGGTACATGCATATGATAGTATTCTTTTTAATTAAAAAGATTATTTTGTGTGTATGGGTGTTTTGCCTGCATGTGTATAAGTGCACCACGTGTGTGCTTGGTTCCCATGGAGGTCAGGAGAGGGCATCGGATCCACTGGGACTGGAGTTTCAGTGTGTATCATGGGGTGGATGCAGACAGCTCCTGGGTGCTGCCAGCTGAGCTCCCGTTTCAGTGAGAGACCCTGTCTCACGGCAGTAAGGTAGAGAGCAATGGAAGAAGACACTCAAGGTCCTCCTATGGCCTCCACGGGTGTGTGCACAGGTATGTGAACCCACACTCACGTGCATGCACCCCGTTTCCACACACAGGCCCGTCATATGTCTGACATTGTGACTACAGTTACGACCAGTAAATCCTACATGTGAAATCCCTGAAAAACAGGCTTATGTGTTCTCACCAAGTAATAACACTGAGCGTATGAGGTAAGGCAGATGTTAGTCAGCAGCTGTCAGGCTCTAGATCCAGGTCCAGGCACTGTCGAAGAGGCAGACATTCAGGAGATAAGAGAGAGGGGGAGTCAAGTTTCTCACCGGTCTTGCATTTGAAGGGAGTCCTGCTCCCAGACTCCTGTCTTGGCGAACTCTTTTTTTTTTTTTTTGAGACAGGGTCACCATGATGCCCTATCTGTCCTGGAATTCCCTATGTAGACCAGGCTAGCCTCCAGCTCACAGAAATCTGCCTACCTGTGCCTCCGGGGTTCTGGGATTAAAGATAGGCACCCTCACACCCACACTTTTCTGAAGAGGAAACAGAGTTGTGGGGAGACAGTGGGCAGGAAGGCTGCATGCTGGGCTGGATTTCCACCCCCAGAATGTCTCCTTTCTCCTTGTGGAAGCTCAAAGTGGTCTTGGACTTCTGGGGGCCACTTCCTCTCTTCTCTTTCAATGGTCTCATGACCTTTTTTTTTTTTATTTGTTTGTTTTTAAGCTAAACTGCAGAGCAGTTTGCAAAGTTTGTGTTAGTCTATGGACTGAACCGAAGGGCCCTCTGATGTCATTTAAAGGTCAGTGGGTTCTTCTGACTTCTGTAAACCCAAGAAAGGATTATTATTTAGGGGCTAACATCTTAGTCATTTATGTGCGGCTTTTTGGAATTAAAAATGCTGAACCATAACAAAGGAATATAATCCTTGCAAAAGGCTTAGTGAGGGCCATGAAGCTTGTCCTGAGTTTTGGGTAGCCCAGGCTACCTTTGAACTCCTGATCCTCCTGCCTCCATCTCCCGAGGACCATAGGCATGTGCCACCATGTGTGGTGGTAGGGGGCACCTCTGAAAGAATCAAGGAAAGAGACTTAATCCTTGCAACAGGACAGTTGGAACACTTCACAAATCAGTGTGCTGTAGTTGTGGCCTATATACGTTTATACCAAAACATTGTGTGGGGGCTGGCAAGATAGTTCAGCCAGTAAAAGTTCCTGCTGCTGGACCTGATGACCTGAGTTTGATCCTCAGTACCCACATGATAAAGAGAATGAAGTTTCAAAAGTTGTCTTCTGCCTTCCATGTGCGTGCGTGCCACACACATGTGCACATGCATAGACACACTTACACCTTAGACAAATGTAATAAAATTCATTGCCCACCATACACATTCAATTTTTATGTATTAATTTTACAAGGAAAATAAAACTCAAAGAAAAAGACAAGGGGATTGAGAGTTTTAAAAGTCATAGAACGTGGCAGAGCCCCAGAAAGTTACTGTAGGGGTGAGGGGACGATGCTTGAGCATTAAAGGGCAAGGAAGTGAGTCTTCAGGGAGGTTCGGAAGCACCCAAGAGGTGGGAGTGGGCCTGGGACAGGAAGAAACAAACTCAGTCCGCCCTCCCCCATCTCTCTCTGGCATCTGGCATCTGACTGCAGGTGTGGGAGAGGGGGTTCCCCAGCATGCAAAGCAGCACGAACTGAGTGTCCTCTAGCTAGGGTCCCACAAGGTCATTTGCTGACAGCAGCACCTCACAGATGGGCTCCGCCCCAGTACGACACAAGTCTCAGGTGTCCCATTCCCATAGAAGTCAGGGAATGCTGGGTACTAGCTCTTCTGAAGATGGAGTGTTGGGTGTGAGAGAGGGTCAGGGGCTGCCACATCTCCAGGGGCATGGCAGAAAGCTTGTCTTTCTGTTTTGTTTTGTTTCGTTGGTTTTTTGAGACAGAGCCTCACTATGTAACCCAGATTGGCCTCAAACTCAGGCCAATCCTCCTACCTCAGCCTCCTCAGTGCTGGAATTTCAGGTGTGTACCACTTGCCTTTAAATTTATTTTTGCTACATTTATTTATTGTGTATGTGGGGAGGTCAGAAGACAACATTTGGGTTCTCATCTCTCAACATGTGGGGCCCAGGACTGAACTCAGACCCTCAGGCATGGCAGCAAGGGCCTTTACCTACCGAGCCATCTTGCCATTCTCTCCCTTTGGATTCTTTATGCGCCTGCATTCCATAGGTGTACGTGATGCCATCACTGGCCATTGCCTGACCTGTCCCTGAAAGTTGGGATGGGACAAGCCATGGAGATGGCCAGAGGGGCCAACAAAGTGGCAAGAAGAAAGCGAGGACATGAGCAACTTAGGAATGGAGGCACAGGTTTCTTTGTTTTCCAAAATTTCTCACATTTGTTTATTTATCGTGTGGACATAGAGTAGGGAGACATGGAGTAGGGGGTAGGGTGTGAATGTGTGAACCATGGTACACATGTCGGGACATCAGGAATCATTTTCTTCTTTCTGCCCTGTGGGTTCTCGGGAGAACTCAGGTCATGATGCTTGGTGGAAAGAACCTGAGATGTCCCTACACCCAGAGGTACTGTCTTCCTAAGTCATGGTATGGATTTATAACTTCCAGGTGCAATAAGAAATGGTTGGAGGGCTACGTACAAGGCCTAGCATGTTCTGATGTTATTATTATTAATAATAAAATATTTCCCTAGTAACCTCCAAACTTCACAATGGTGGTTGCCTGGAGGGTAAAGGTGAGAGACACATGTGAGTCAGGACTAGTGGCGGGGGTGGCGGGGGTGGGGGGACGCTTCAGAATGCACTGCGATTTCTACAACAAGGACTTTCTGGGTGCTTTGAGGAGAAAGGCCTGCAGCGCTGTCAAGTGCAGGCAGGGCATGTGGAAGAGGCCGGACCTGTCTAGGCAAGATGCCCCTAGATGACTTGGGAAGGTAGGGGAGCTGATTGACAGTTTGGAAAGTTGAGCAGAGGGTTGAGCCGGAGTGAGAGGAAGTATGACTCAGGGTGACAGACAGTTATCTTAGGGATCCATCGGGCAACATGATGACTGCAGATGATAACCACATGGGCAATGCATGGAGTTTGCTGAGGGAAACTTAAGGGTTCTCATGACAAAAATATAGGTGCTAAGGTAGTGCGGATGTTAGCACGAGTTAACAGCACTACTTAGCCTTCTGTACTTGAGTGCACATACTAAAAACACCATGATGTTTAAAAAGTTCTTTTTGAGGGGCCAGAGAAATGGCTTAGTAGTTAAGATCCAACTACTCTTTACAGGACCTCGTTCAGTTCCCAGCACCCATATCAGACAGCTCAGAACCCCCAGTAGCTCCAGCTCTGGGAGATCTGGTGTCCTCTGGCCTCCACAGCTGCAAGCATGTGGTACAGGTAAACACAGGCTAGCATACTCGCTACACACAAAGATAAAGAAATAAATCTTTTTTAAAAAGAGAGTTCTTTTGATGCAGGGCAATCTTTGGAGACAGAGTCTCTTAACCCCAGCCGGCCTCTTACTCACTATGTAGCCCAGGCTGGCCTTGAACTTGTGACCACCCAGCTGGATGACAGACTTACACTACCACACCTACCCTAAACAAGGGTCTGGGGCCTGCTTAACTTGATGAACGATGCTCCTTCTGGCATGTGGGAAAGGACAGAACTAGACAAACTAGCCTGGCATTGTGGAGCACACCTATAACCCCAATCCCAGGGAAGTTGAGGTAGGAAGGTCCTGAGTTCAAGGCTAGCCTGGGCTCTACAGCAAGCGTTTCTGGCAGCAGAGAAGTTGGGGTTTGGGGATAACATTTTTTTTTCTTTTCACTAAGTAATTTTGAAGGCTACACAAGGGTATGATGGAGTCAAGAACTCCCGCTTGTTTGCTGCCCAGTCTGGAGGCGTCTTACCTTGTTTCTACCACCCCCACACCCTCCCCCCAGGTGTGCTTGTTTTCTCTGTTGACTGAGCTTGGCGGCCAGCTTGGCTGACACTCTTGGGTAGGGGCCTCAGTAAGGAGTTGCCTCTGTCAGATCGGCCTGTGGACATGTCCATGCAGCACTCTCTTGATTGCTGGCAGAGGGTCCACCTACTGTGGGCAGTGCCACCCCAAGCAGGTGGTCTGGGTTATAAAAAACAGCAGACTGAGCAAGCCGCTGCGAGAAGCAAGCCACTGAGCAGAGCTGTTCCACCGTCTCGGCTTCCCTCAGTGGTGAGCGGTGACGTGTGTGAAGTACAGCCCCTACCCTTTCATGGTCAGAGTCGGTTTTGAGATTTATTTATTTATATACGGATGTTTTGCTGGCACGTGTCTATGCTCCATATGTATGCAGTGCCCATCGAGTCCAGAAGAGGGCATCAGACTACCTTGGATCTGGAGTTACCTACATGGTTGAGAGCTGCCGTATGGGTGCTGGGAATTGAACCTAGGCCCTTTAGAAGAGCAGCCAGTGCTTCTAAGCACTGAGCCATCTCTCCAGTGCCTTGGTCAGTGTTTTATCAGAGTAATAGAGAAGCAAACTGATGCATTTTTCTTTTGGATTTTGTCTGTCTTAAGCAAATGACAGGTGTTCTGTCCTCTTACCAATAATTACACAGGTGTGCTAAGTTTACATGCAGCTGGTATTTAAAGTCCTGGGACTGCTGAGGTCATCGGGCTGAGGGCCGCTGAAGACAAGTGAGGCTTGGCCTCTTGGAACTGGGGATGGGGAAGGGGCTGAGGAGCAGGGCCGTTAGGAAGGCCATGACTTAGAGCCAAGGGAACAAAGTGCTCCAAAGAGAAGGTGATGAGCTGGAGGTGAACCCGGAGACCATTATGAGAGAGACAAAGGCTGCTTTGTGAATATGATGCTAGGGACTGAGCCCAGGGTCTTCCATAAGTTAGGAAAGTGCTCTACCACTGAGCCACGCCCCAGCCCCTCACTGGGGGATTCTAGGAAGGGGCTCTACCACTGAACCACGCCCCCAGCCCCTCTTTTAATGTTTTTACTTTAAAACAGTACCTTAGTGTCTCAGTAAGTAGCTCAGGCTAGCCTAGAACTCACTTTGTAGCTTAGGCAGTCCTTCAACTTTTGAGGTCTTACAAATAATTCCCATCACAGGCCTATGCTAACAGGCCCAGGCAAAATGTTTAAACTCCCCATTCTAAATATTATGAAAATTTCTCAAAATCGAAGTGCATATTCTGTGAGGAGACGTTTGTCAGCATTTATTTGTCAGTCCTTTCTTGGGAGAAGTGTAGCTTTGCTGAGAGAGAGCATGAAGAGTGTGGTGGCATATGCCTGTTATCACGGCCCTCAAAAGGTTGAGGCAGTGGCCTACCTAGTGAGGCCTTGTCTCAAAAAATATAAAGCACATGAAGGACACAAGATGGGTAACGTTCTTGCAATAATATGGAATAATTTTTCAGTTCCCAAGTCATTTTCCTAGGCCAATTCTCCCACTCTAGAAGGTTCTGATGCCCCAACACCTGTCATGATGGATGAACTAAACTGGTCTCCAACCTAATCTAAGTGACATGAGCCAGCCTGCCATCTGCATATCTGCTTCGTCAGAGCTCGGTGTCAAAGTCTTCCATGTCATGTGTCACCCGCCTTGTGTTCCTTAAGGGCTGGCTTTGAAGGATTTTCAGATATCAATAATTGTACAGTATTTGTTTTTGTTTCGTTTTTTGTTTGTTTGTTTTGTTTTTGAGACAGTCTTCAAACAAGAGAGTGCCTTCAAAATCACAGAGATGGGCCTGCCTCTGGCTCTGGAGCACTGACATTAAAGATGTGCGCCACACCTCAAAGCGTGCAATGCTTAAAACAGACCTGTGCAACCCAGCAGAGAGCACACTGCACGCCCGGCCTATGAGAGGCCCTGGGCCTGGGTACCTGTATAATACATAGAGGAATGGACGAACTGAAAGGCTGAACTTCAAATCTGAATGTTTGCTGTTTGGTGGCAGTGGCCTTAAGTACCACACAGAACCTAAAGTGTCCCTACAGTCCTGATGGGATGGTTATAAGACATGCGTCTGAGGCGAGTTCGAGCAAGTTCTAGGGAGATGAGAGTTAAAGTTAGTCTTTCCCTGCCTTCTGTCCCCTCTCTCTTCCTCTCTCCCTCCCTTGATCTTCTTCTTTCCTTCTCTCTGTCTCCTTTCAAGACTGGGTCTCACATACTGCAGACTGCTGGCTGCAGATGACCTTGCCTGCCTGCCTGGTCCTCCTGCCTCCGCTCACTGAGTATTGGGAGTGTGAGGTTACAGGCCAGCACTGCCATGCACAGCTCAGGAAGTGAGGGAGGGTGTAGACAGGACAGAAGGCTCACCTCATTTGGTAAGAGGAAGAAAGGTTTTGTCATTTGACACTCCCTCTGCCCCGTCACTGCCTGGCTCTGGTATGTTGGCAGAGCCTCCCCAGCACATAGGCTCCAAGCAGGTCTCTGCACAGACAGCGGAGTGAGGATGTTTACAGATGATGATAAATCATGGTACCAATGCTGGAGATGGTTGTTCTAAGCAATGGGGTGAGGAAGGGGGAGAATGGTGGGGTAAGGGAGTCACAGAAGGGGGGCTGGGGAAGGCAAACAGAGCCAGGCCTTGAAGAAACTCCAGGTGAAGGCTCATGGGGCCCCTGACATCCCAGAACACCCCTGCCCTGGGTGGACATAATGTCCATGGAGGACATAACAGCAGCTGTGAATCCCACTCACTTCCTTGGCCCTCAGGTCTGTTTCCAGGTTAACCATGCCAGGAGGGATGGCATGGAAGACAGCAAGCGGGGTGGACTGCAGTGGCCCTGAGAGCTTCGAGAGGGCTGGGGACTCCTTGCTTGGGTTGAGTGGTGACTTGTCATGAGACTGTGTCTGCCCATGTGCACCAGGTGCCAGTGAGATGGTGCTCCCTTCCAGTGCTGACATTTGATCTGGGTTTGATCCCTGTGTCCCACAAGGCAGAAGAGGCAAACCAACTCACACAAGTTGCCTTCCAACTACCACACGTGCAATGGCATGTGCATACCCACACGTGTACACATGTGCACACCCGAAGAGAAAATCCTCAGTGAGGGGCTGGGAGCATGGCTCAAGTGGTAGAGCATCTGCCTAGAATCCCTCAATAAGGGGCTGGGGGCGTGGCTTAAGTGGTAGAGCATTGCCTGAAATTGAATCCAACAGTGAGAGTGGAGATAGAGCACCAGCATACTGCCTACTGCATATAAGGTCCTGGGTTCAATCCCCACCAGTGCAAAGTAATGGCCGTAGGCGGGGAGAGATTGAGTGTCTGTGCTAGGCCTTGCAGCTAGCCCTTGACAGAAAGCCCTGTGGATTTTGAACAGGGAACAGTGCAATCAGTCTGGATGTTAGGAAGGTCCTCAGGTCAACGAGGAGTATGGTATACATTAAGGAGGGAGGCTGGCCTCTGGCCCCTCTGACTCCTCTCTGAGCCCTGTTCCCCCACATATCCTCGTGGGATTGCAGGCAGAACAGAAATAGGAGAGGGAAGTAACCCAACTCATCTCACCAGACTGTTGGAGGCCAGCGCCCTCTGACTCAACGTCTGCAGCTCAGCTCCCACCTGGCATGGGGCTTTTAGGAAGCATTGATATGGTGAAAGGGGAATGTACATATATGAGAAGAGGGGAGTCAGGCTCTGAGCTCCCCTGAGAATAGGGACAGAGCCGAGCTACCCCAGGACAAGGGGTCTCTTGTGGGGGCTCCCAGTGTCAGCCAAAATCCCCTTGTGTTTCTGCCTTTCTTTCAGTCAAAACCATTAAAGATGTACATGCATGTATGTGTATTTATGTGTGTGCATGCATGCGTGTGTGTGCATGTGTGTGTGTTCATGCATGTGTGTGTGCAAGTGCATGTGTCTGATTGTGTGTGTATGCTTGTGTGCGTGCGTGTGTCTGAGAGTCTGTGTGTGTTGCTGTGAATGGAACCCGGGACCTCCTGCATGCTGGGCAAACACTTTACCACTGAGCTGCATTCCTCACCCCCACCTCCAAGTCTGAGTTCTTTGATGGCAGGGTGCTTCTGACTACCCAGATATATAAAACATTTTTCACTGGGGACATTTACTAAGATCGCTGGTGTGTGGGGACCTTCGGTACTGAAGATGTTATAGAGAGCTAGTTAGACTCCAAGCATGGTGGCCATCACCTTCAGCAGAGCAGCTGTGAGGACTTGCAGGTCCCAGAGATTGGTCTCAGTCTCTGTTGCTGTTCCGGCACAGAAAGAGTGGGTGAGGGAGACTCCAGCCTCCCCAGCTGCACCTCCCAGACAGCAGCTGTCTGTAACGTTGCCCTAACTGCCGTGGCCTTGTGGCCTCGGGAGATGGTAGAGTACACAGACTGAGAAGGCCAGCTGAAGGGGCTCCATCTGTGGAGCTGTGGGGAAACCATCATCCTGTTCCCATCTCCCTAGCTAAAGGGTTCCAGAAACAGAGCAGGGAAAGCGAAAGATGCTAAAATATAATGTAACGGCGACTGAGCGACCTCTTAGTTGACTAGCGGGGTGCAGGACCACATCCCACTTCCCCACAACTCCTCATTTCTTTATCTATTAAGAGACAGAATCTCACTCTGTGGCCCAGGCTGGCCCCGAACTCATGACCCTCCTTCCTCAGCTATCTAAGTTCTGGGATTAAAGGCATGCATCCTAACATTTGGCTTCCCCTATCTCTTTGCTATAGTTTTGGATAGGTTTCTTTGACTTTTTTGTTTTTGTCTAGTGTCAAGATTTGAACTCAGGGCGTGACACACACTCAGCAAGCACTCTACTGCTGAGCTACAACTCCAGCCTGTGCAGATTTGTCTGTCCACTACTCAGTTAACTCATGTAGAAAACTCACCCTCCCCCGCCCCCATGTCTCCTTTCCCTGAACTAGTGAAGTTTTATAAAGAGCTTAACATGGTGCTTGGTCTGATCAATATTATAATGACAGGACAGGTCACTAGAAAGGGCTTCCTGGAGGACTTCCTGGAGGAAGGGGCATCTGAGCCAAGGCCCAAAGGAGGAGTAGGCAGAAGTTTCCCAGCTGAAGGGAATCTGGAAATAGTGGTCCCATAGGAGCAAGTTGACGGGATATAGCCCTAGATCTGAGGGCCTCTTGCAGGGGATGGACATCTTTGGAACCCCTCCAACCTGTTTCTGGAACCTCTGCTTGGCCACCAAGTGGGCAGGCATGCAGAGGAAGGACAGTGGAGGCCAGTAAGTGGTGGACACTCCAATTTAGCCCAGGGGCGAGACTAGCAGAGGACTTGGAGGGAAGTCCAAAGATAGCTCAGCCAGAATGACTCGTAGCCTGGGCTTCCCCCTTCCAAGCCAGGATGAATCAGCCTGGGTAGCAGGAATGCAGCCTGGGTCCCAGGCCCAAGGCCACTGGGCTCTGACTCACATGGGGCAGGGCAGGCGGGCAGACCAGCCAGGGGACACGAGGGCTGGCTGGGCAGCTGGGCTCTGCAGCCGGATGTGTGGCTTCCTGGCTGGGACCTTGGATCAGGCCTGTGTGCTCTGCAAGCTCAGTTTCTAGTTCTGTAATGGGGAAGCTGAGGTGTGTGTGGTGGTGGGGGTTAAGGATTTCTAAAGAGCAGAGGGCTGGAGAGAGGGCTAAGGGAGCAAAGGTACTTGTCTCCAAGTCTGGTGACTTGAGTTTGGGACTCACATAGAAGGAAAGAACTGACTCTTGTAAGTTCCCTGACCTGCCACATGTGCCCATGGTGTCCACACAAATACACACATACAACACACAAAATGTGTTTTTAAAAACAAAACAGGGTACTAGAGGTGGCACATGACTGTAATTCCAGCACTTAGGAGGCGGAGCAAGGATTGAGTTCAAGGATAGCCTGGACTACAAAGTACCAGGGTAGCCAGGGCTACATAATGAGACCCTGTCTCAAATAAAATAGCAGGGCTAGGGAGATGCCTCAGTCGGCACAGTGCATGTGGAGCAAGCATGAGGCTTGGATCCCAGAACCCACGTGACAACAGCTAGACGTGGCAGTGCCTGGGAAGGCACACACAGGCTGATGCCTGGCACTCCCAGCCATGAATTGGTGTAGTGTGTTCCATACCAATGACAAGTCTTGTCCTGAAAGAAAAAGCACAGAAAAGAAAGGAAAGGTAGGGGCCGAACCTAGCAGCTCACACCTTTAATCCCAGCACTCAGGAGGCAGAGGCAGATGGATCTCTGAGTTGGAGGCCAGCCTGGGCTACAGAGCAAGTTCCAGAACAGCCAGCACTAGTTAGTGAGACCTTGCCTCCGAAAAAGAGAAAGGTAGACCAGAGCCCAAGGACAACACTCAAGCTTGACCTGTGGCCCTTACATGCATACATACTCACAAATACACACACACATATACACACACACACACACACACACACACGCACACACACACACAAAACCCAAACAATACAAAATACAAGAAGCAGGGTCCAAAACCTGGGCACACAGTACGTGCTCTGTCAGCACCGGCTCCTCACTTCCTGAGACCCAGGCAGCTCCACGTGAGCGGCTATGAAACTACTGTGTGCGGCACAGTGGGTGCCACTCGTCCCTCAGTGTGACTTGGCATCTAGGACAGGGTCAGGCATGAATGAATGGGGGAAGTCAAGGAGGACTGGACAGCCACATACCATGTGTGAAAATTATTAGCTGTGGTGAAAACAGCCCCTCCCACTTGGGGCAATACTGCATGCTGGCCCGGCCCTCTATGGCACTGTTTTTCCTTAGATCATCCCAGCAGTTCCATGGAGACACAGCACTTAACAGGTGGTAAAAAAGTCTTCAGAGAAGTGAATGAAGCTGCCTGTCCTAGGTCAACAGCAAGTAGAAGGTAGACTCAGAACCTTGATGTCCATCTGCCAGAATTCAAGCGCCTTACTCTGGCCTCGGATCTGGACAGGGTGTCCATGACAACAGCCTGGCTTATGAAGCTGGGCGTGGGCACTTCAGGAGACTTGGATAGCATTTTTATTTTGTCTTTTTCCATTTATTTATTTGTGGGTAGTGGGTGGGTTGTGGTAGTCAGTATGCACCTCTAGACCAGGCTGGCCTTGAACTCACAGAGATCCTCCTGCCTCTGCCTCCCAAGTGCTGGGATTAGAGGTGTGTGCACCGCAGATCCAGAAACAGAGCAGGGACAGCGAGTGATGCTAAAATATAACAAGCGTGGTGATTTGTATCTGTAATACCAGCTTCTTAGTAAGTGGACAGGTAGAGATGGGAAGGTCAGGGGTTCAAGGTCATCCTTGGCTACATGAGTTAGTTTGAAGCCAGCCTGAGATGCTGAAGACCCATTTTCAAAACACTTGGTAAGGTATATGCCACCATACCCTGCTCAGGCTTCCTCTATAGATGGGGAAACTGAGCTTGGGACAGGGCAAGTGCCTTTCACAGGAAGGTCTGAAGGACTCTGGTGTTTGGGAAGAAATGTCAGCGTCTGGCTTTGTTTACCATTTATTACAAAGTGTGACAGTGGACAGGTGGGCGGCACCACACCCCTCCTCCCAGCAGACGTCTCTGCATTCTGGGAAAACAGCGTCTTCCATGGCGTCCACCAGGGGGCACCGGCTCCTGCCTCTCGGACCTGGTTCCTTCAGCGAGGCCAGCCCGCGGTTAACTGAAGCATCCCAGCATCCTGGACCCCAGGCTACCAGTTGCCTCTTTCCCCAGGAACCCGTAGTCTGGCCCTAGGCACCTTCACCTCTGACAGAGCTTGAGAGTTCATGAACAGCACAGCAAGAAGGCTTCTGATGAGGGCATGTGTGTAGTGGTGGCCATGATCCCATCGCTGTTGGAGATCCAAGCCGCTACCACCAGAGAGTCCACGCATCTCAACGTGGGCCCACTTTGGTCCTAGCATCTTGAAGTGCTTTATTCATGGGTCTCGGTCAGAAGTGGTAGGGAGGATGTTGTTGAGGTCATCTGGGGTACATAGCCTGATTCTCCTTCCATGGGTCCTGAAGACAAAGGGGTGGTAGATGGGTAGTAGGTTAGAAAGTACAGGGCAAGGACGCCAGAGGTGGAGGCTGTCTGAAGCCAGGCAAGGGAAGAGAGAAAGGTGCAAAGGTCCAGGAGAGGAGGGTACAAGTGGACATGGGGACAGAGACCAAGCAAAGAAAGGGAGAGGGCCAGGTAAGGGGCTGGGGCATGGCTCAGTGGTAGAGCCCCTGCCTAGAGTCCCCCAGAGAGGGGCTGAGGGTGTGGCACCTGCCTAGAATATATAAGGCCCTGGGTTCCACCTCCATTCCTTGTGCCACCCACTAACACACACACACAAAATGGAGTGAGAAATGAGGCTAACAAACACAGAAGGAATGGCTCCTTTTCCCAGGCCAGCCTGGAACTCAAAAGCCCTAAGAGGTGACACAGCTTAAGAGAAAGGGTGACTTTATACATGGGCAACAAGCCACCAGGTGCCTGTCTCTTCCTTAGGGTTTTTCCTGGCCCAGTCCCTGCCCCCTTACCAGCTACGTGGCCTCCTGCCTGGGTTCTGGTAGCTGCTGTTGCTGCAGGGCAGTGCCCAGCAGCTCGGTCAGGGCATCCAGCTTGCCTGCCAGCCCGTCAATTCTCTTCTCCAGGGCCCGGTGCGAGGTGCTGAGACCCAGCTGCAGGTCGCACAGGATCATGTGCATCTGAGTGGGAAGGGAACGCTGGAGTGAGGGTATTGGAGAGGGGTCCTGTCTGCTCTGCAGGGTGGGACAGCAGAGTGTGGATACCCCCCTCTCTGGCCCTTGAGCACTGTTCCTACCCTTACCTTCTGTGAATCTCTCAGACCCTAGTTGGTTGGGCAGGTGCTGTTGTTAGGCTTAAGAGTCTCCTAAAAATCACAGTGGCAGGGCCTGGAGAGATGACTCGGTGGTTAAGGGCATTGGCTGCTCTTGTTGGAGGACCTGGGTTTAGTTCCCAGCACCCACATTGGGTGGTTTACAACTGTCTGTAATTCCAGTTCCAGGGGCTCTGATGGCATCCAGAGGCACAAGGCACACACATTCATACATACAGGCACAACAATCATACACGTAAAGTAAAACAAATCTAAAGGAAACTAAAGTCTAGGGGCAGGTATAGAATGCGGCTCAGTTGGTAGAGTTCATGTCTATTACTCCCAAGACCCTGGGTTTGATCCCCAGCACCACTTAAACCCAGCGTGGTGATCCACATCTGTAATCCCAGCACTCAGTAAGTGGACAGGCAGAGATGGGAAGGCCAGGAGTTGAGGGTCATCCTTGGCTATGTGAGTTAATTTGAAGACCCCCTTTCAAAATAACCAAACAAACAAACAAAGAAAAAACATGCTCCAGGGGTGGGAACCCTGTTCTAGTGGTAACAGCCGAGGAAACAGCATGGAGGTGTCACCAGGCCTAAAATGACGTATGTGCTCATTCAGATTCATTAATTATTTGTGGAATTGGTGATGCCTGGCTTCCAGACCCAGACAGCCTTATTCTGGAGTGGATCCTGGGGATCCTTGGGGGTACGTAAGACTTTTTGGGTTTTTGTGGGGGAGGGGCAGGCTGGAATTGAATTTACTGTGTTATTGAAGTTAACAGTCAGATGAAAGCTGCCCTGTGGGAGCTGGGAACCCAGCGTGGGTCCTCTGCAAGAACAGTAGTGCTCTTAACTGCTGAGCCATCTCTTCGGATCTAATTACCCTGAATTTCTGATCTTCCTGCCTCTGCCTCCCAAACTCTGGGATTACAGGCCTGGTTTAGGGAGGGCTGGGAACTAAACCCAGGGGTCTTGCATGCCAGGCAGGCACGCATCCCCGTCCTTCTGAGCTTGCTGCGGAAACTCCAGTTCTGCACTCACACCGCATCACTACCACCTATTCTGGCTGAGCTAAGCCACCCTGTCCTTCCTCCAACGTGTCATGCTGTTTGGGGACCTGTGTCTCTGACTGTGTTTACCATGGCTTTGGTGCCAAAGGTGGCTGTTTGAGTAGTGCTGGGCTAATGACAAAAGGCAAAGGCCACTCCATAAGGAAAGAGCAACATGAGCCAGGCCAAGGGGTACAATGTCACCATCGCTGGTGGAGACTGTGTCGGGACCCATTCTACCCTCAGGCACCCACTTCACAACAGCATTGGGAACTGGCTTTCACTAAAACAGTGTCATCCCTTGTCATTGTGTCTATCAATTTCTTTTCTAAGTTGGGCTTGTTGCCAGTGTTTGAGAGCTGTTTAAATCTGCCTGGTTTTATTTGAATAAGAATTGCACCTGGAGGGAAATTTTATATATGCCCACATGTAAATAATAAAGATAATTTGAAACCAAACATTGTGTGCTTTTTTCTTACGTCTAAAAGGGGACAGTGTCTTACATGTGCGTAGGAAGCTTTGTTTTTCATTCCAGAACCTTTGCCACACATCTGTGCATTCCAGCCCCCTGCAGTGATTCCCTTTTATTTATTTATAATTTTT
This sequence comes from Ondatra zibethicus, assembly GCA_004026605.1. Lineage (NCBI taxonomy): Eukaryota > Metazoa > Chordata > Mammalia > Rodentia > Cricetidae > Ondatra > Ondatra zibethicus. The sequence goes on along the minus strand of PVIU01010757.1, from coordinate 710 downwards.
AACCTTTTTTCTTTTTTTCTTTTCTTTTTTGTGTTTTGTTTCTTGTTTTTTTTTTTTCAAGACAGGGTTTCTCTGTGTAGACCTGGAACTTGCTCTGTAAACCTCTGTTGAACTTAGAGATCTGCCTGCCTCTGCCTCCCAAGGCCTCCCGCACACCTCAAGGGCCTGGTACCTTGGAGATGTCCACCATGGAGTTCACTTGTTCCCGGAGCTTCCGGTGTTTCAGCCGTACCTGGCGGAACCTGTGGGGAGGTGGGCTCAGTTCCAACCCTGTTCCCTGATTACCTCAGAGAGTAGGGGTGAGGAGGGGAACAGAGCACAAAGGAGCAAACCCGGGAATCCAGGACCACCGACACTGAATCCCCATCAGATCCTGGTGGACAGGCCTGGACATGCACACAGGAGCCAACAGAGAGGTGACAGGGACCCGGAGAGACCCTCACGTGTAGATGGCGGACAGCAACTTGCGTTGATGCCTCCGGGCAGCTCGGGAGTCCTTCCTGCGAGTGTGCTTGTAGTACATCCAGGCTTCCTGCAGGAGCCGTGCAGCTGACTCCTTCATCTGATGGGGGCACAGTGTCAGGGAGAGGGATTCCCTTGTAATCTGAAAGACCTGTCTTAGAGTAGGGGACTGGATTTTTTTCCTTTAGGGTCTTGCTATGTAGCCCATGTTGGCCTCAGTTTTACTGCCTAATCCTCCTGGGGTTACC